>PVLA01009635.1:0-72589 GCA_004027455.1 Hydrochoerus hydrochaeris | reverse complement strand
TTCCTTCTCCTTCTTCTCCTTTTCCTCCTCCTTCTCCTTCTCCTTTCTTCTTCTTTTGTACCAGGGATCAAACTCATGACCTTGAACTTACCAGGCAGGTGCTTATGCTGCTGAGCTAAATCCCTGGCCCCTCTAATTTCTTCTTTAATTTTTTCTGTGACCCATTTGTTGTTCAGTATTGTTATATAATTTCCATGTGTTTGTGAAAATTTTCTGATTTCCTTTATCAATAAAATTAGAAACTAGACGATGCAAAGAATAACATAGGATTGATAGAAACCAATGAAAAAGAATATAAAAACCCTGTTTACAGAAATCATGGGAGAAAAATTCCCAAGCATAGAAAAAAACCTAACATATAGATAAGTGAAGCACATATACTTCCAATTAGCCAGGGTCAGAACAAAAAATGACACCAGTACATATAATAGTTAAGATTCCAGAAGTTCAGCACAAGAACAGAATATTAAAAGCTGTTTCATAAAAGAAAGAAGTCACCTATAAAAGAAAGCCCATCAGAATCACAGCAGATTTTTCAACTCAAACCTTTACATCAAGGAGAGCTTGGAGTGAAATATTTCAAAACATAAAAGAAAACAACTTTCAATCCAGGTTGATGAACCCTGAAAAATTACTTTCAAAATTGTTGAGCAAATTAGATACTTCCATGATAAACAACACCTGAAGAAATTCATAAAGACTAAACTAGCACTCCAAAAATTTCTGAAGAGTATTTTAGAAAGTGACAATGAAGACAAAACTCCCATGAATTCCAACAGAATGAAGAGGGAGGAGCTCTGGAAAACACAACTGCAGCTCTCAGAGGAAAAACCTCATCCTGCATGACGTAGTGGTTAATTCTGCACATCGCTTGGCTGGATGATGGGGTACCCAGATATTTGGGGTGCATAAACATTCTGAGTATTTCTGTGAGGGCATGTTGGGATAACATTAGCACCTAAATAGGTAAACTGAGTAAAGCAGATTTCCCTTCTTAATGTGGGTGGGCCTCATCCATTCAGCCAAAAGGTCTAGCTAGAACAAAGCCTCCCTTGAGTGGGAAGGAATTCCTCCAGCCAGGCTGCCTTCAGACAGGGGCCCTGGTTTTTTCTTGCCTTTGAGACTTGAACTGAAACATTCCCTGGATCTCCAGCTTGTTGGCTCTCCTTACAGACCGTGGGACTTGCCAACATCCATAATCACAAGAATACAAGTTCACACACACACACACACACACACACACACCCCTAGCCTAGTGGTTCTGTTTCTCCAGAGATTCTGGGTAAATACGATGTGGTGCTCTGTGTATACATGACAACAAGTGGTAGTAAAGCAAAAACACCTTTCCCTTCAAAGTGCAGCCAGTGGTGGCCATGTTCACAGCTCTGTGTGTGCCCAGACAGACACTAGTTAATCCTTGCACTATGTCTTGGGAACTTTGATCCAAGGAAATGTGGCCAGGCTTTGATGAAGAGGGCAGTTCATGGCACCCTCTCTTGGATGGCAGGGACCCAAGCTCTGGGCTCCTGTGACTGTCCACTGACCACACTCGTGTCTGCTGGCCAGTCAGGATACTCTTCCCCCAACCAGGGTGGAGAAGAAGAGGAAGGCCTGTGTCTCACACGATTCAAAGCAAAAGAATTGGAGACGTTAAAGCCCTTCTTCAGTTCCTAGCACAGGAAAGTTTAGAAGTTACTCTCTGAGGCCTTCCTGCTACAGGTCATCTGCCTCTTATGTGGAATCACGACAGGCCTTAGTCATAGCAATGCTAAGCATTAAATGAACAACTGCTATATTCCAGATGCCGTGCTAAGTACTTCAAGTATTCTCTTTCAACTGTTACGCTAAGTGAAGTAGATTCTCTTTATATCCTGTTGTACAAATGAAAAGATGGGCTCAGAGAGATTGTTTGACTTGCCCAAGGTCTCACAGCTCCATCAGAGTTTCTTCAGTTGTGTGATACTATAGATTATGCTGGCTAAGTCCATTCCTTGGAGAGAATGTGGTCATTAACACTTGCTTCTTTTGGTTTGCTTCATAATGCTAAAGAATTCCTCAGTGTTCCTGAGTGCTATCTCCCCCAACTGATAGTTACAGCAGAGATTTGGATATTGAGACTGATGACCAGGTACACAGCTTGCCTGATTGACCAGGCTTGCCTATCCAGGGCCGCCTTCCCTAAGGTTGCCCCCGATTGCGGGTGCCAATACTGTGAGGGTGCCCTGATTGGGGGTTTCGATGACAATTCCTTTGAACAGTAACGTTTTCTGGTTCTCAGGGTGTCAGTGTTGTGATCAGGCCACCTCTAAGTGTCCAGGTTAGGTTCCGAATCCTTGTTTTGCCCCTTGAGCTGAGTGGCCACGAAAAGGTGACCTCCACTTTCAGAGCCCAGGCTTCACACTGCTCAGCAGGGATTCTGACACCTTCTTCATGGGTCATTGTGGGGCCAAAGGGTAAAGATGGCCAAGCATCCCACACAGTGCCCACTTCTTAGGAGATATTCACAATGTATGTCTTCAAAAGAGGAAAAGTGATCTCTTCTTGGTCCTGTCCCTTCATCCACCATCACCTTAGCGTTTTCTCTAAGGTACATCTTAGAGTTTTCTCAATAACATATGCATAGACCCCTTCAATCCAACTGAACAAACATTCACTGAGTCCATGTGGGATGTGCTGTGCTGAAGTAGGCCTGGGCTCCCCAAGTGTCCTTAGCTGTCAGTTTGTCCTTTGCTATGTGTCCTTGGCACAGGCTCACAAGGCAGGCAGGAAACCATGCAGGATTCTGCTACTTGCCTCCTAGGGGCAGGAGTACAAATTCTCTAACTTTGCTCCAGCAATGCATGTGATAGGCTGATGTCTCACAGCCCAGAGCATAAATTTTGGAAAGAACCTTTGTAGGGCACAGTGAAAAGAGTTCTACTCTTTTGAAACTTGGAGGTATTCTCTTCAGCAGTAGGAAGGAGGCATCAAGATGAAGGAGTTTCTGTGGTTCCTCATTGCCTTTTCTACTTTCTTTCATGTTTATTACAGCAAAGTACCCCAGAGAGACGTGGCAGACTAGTGACTCCTCCATGAAGCAGAGAAAGCCAACACCAGGTCCAAGAGCCTGGTGGCTCCTGTCTTCATTGAAGGTGTTTGCTGAAGAATAGGCTGCTTGCTCTCCATGCTGACATCTGTTACATCAGGTGCTGAAACTATTTTCAGTAGCTGACTTCAGGAATTGCTTTCCACCAACCCCCAGCAGACTGGTAAACCTATAATCATGCTGAAACTCCTAATGTGGTGTGTGTGTGTGTGTGTGTGCATACATGTGTGTGTTGTTTCATAAGGCACATGTCATAAAAGCTCACTCAGTGATTTAGTCTTCAAATACTGCTTGCCCAATTCTTCACCCATTCTTATCCCCTATTTCCTCTTTAACCACCAGGGACTGCAGGCCCTGAGGGAAGGAGCTGGAGGGGTGGACCATGCTTCTGAATGAGCTTGGTTCTCTGAGTGCCCCTGACTGGTGGACTCTTGTGGAACCGGAACCTGAGAGAGTACTGGGAAAGGCCCAGTAGGGGCCATGCATTTCTTGTAATGTCACAATTCTTCTCCATATGTGGTGAACTGTCAGAAAGCCCAGGAGCCAGACTAAGAAAGGAAAATAACTGGAAAACAAGGAAACTGAGCAGAAAGGAATTTTAAGCAATGATAGTAATGCATTTCTCAGCTGGCTATGAAGGGCCAAGCAGGCCCAGAAACTATACATGGGATTCTCAAGAAGTAAAGAATGCCGTTCAGGGGAGCAGCATCCACCTTGCAGGGTCTGTGGAGTTCTGAGCTCAGCCCACACACCCTGCACAGGCCAGAGTCACTTGGCGCATGTCTGTGAGGCTTACTGTCTTTGCCCTCTCCCTTGGGCTGAGACAGAGCCTGGAGTTCAAGCCTGGGGCTTGATGGAGTTCACCAACTGTGCACAAAGGTGCAGGCCTGACTCTAAATCTTGGGTGTTTCTTTTCTCCCATTTTGGTCAACTGGCCTGAAAGTCCTGCCAGCATGAGGGGATGGGGGTAAAATGCCTCCTGTTTTTCAGAGTGAACTGTGTGAGAACACTTGGAGGGGTGTGCAATCCTGTCATTTGAATTTCCAGCTCTGCCAGCAGACATGTAGGACACTGCATATTTCCAGTCACTAGGGGGAGGCAAAAGACAGTGCATGAAAGCTAAGTCTTGGAAGGCAAGTGTATTTTTCTTGTAAATGATGCTCAGATATTTCAAAAAGATAAGCAAAGATTCTCACTGGTTCCTGGCTATGTCTCCATCAAGGTTGATCCTGTGCTTTTGTTTAAGTGTTTCCATGAAGGCCTCGTATTCTGCCATGAGTGGTTGATATTGCCCAACAAATAAGCCAAATATACGAAGGGCCCAACATCCCCTTCCTTTATTCTCTGTTTTCTTGCCTCTGTTCAGTTGTGTATGATTGTTTCTGTTTTGCTGAGGTGCACTTTCTCCTTCGCTCTCTCCATTCTTTGTCTTTGGTATTGGAGCCCAGGGCCAGTAAGGCATGTTCCTGATCCCTATCATCCCATGGATGGGGCTTCCCTGGGGCTACCTAGGAATCACTTCCTCAGTCCAGAGGCTCCTGAGGGCAGTCTGTCTGGCCATGATGTGCAGGAATTCCATGGCTATTTTTGATTTATCCTCTTTTCATTCTTCTAAAATTTTTTCCTTTTTCTTTGCTAAGTGGAAACAGTAGTGAATCATTAGTTCCTACTCTGTGAACACCAACCACTTCATGACTATTTGGCCTCAAGACCAGCAGACCCCACTGAGCCTTCAAGTCATAAGTAATCACGACTACCATGTTTACCTCATAGTAAATGACCACTTATCCTGTAGTCTAGATTAATCTGGCCCTTACCTCACATGTTCTTTCATTTAACAAAGTAGTCCACATCCTCTCCTCTTCAAGTATTTCTGAAGGTCAGTCAGTCCCTGGGTTGTCACTTGAATGAGCCCTCACTGCAGTGCCTGCTCTGTTTTACCAGATGCAGGTGATCCCCTGGCCAGAGAAGATCTTCTGTGGCTTCTCCAGGAACAAAAGCTACATTGGGGCTCTAGTTCATTAGGGCTGCTTTACAACAGATAAAATTGTGTTGCTTAAACAACAGAATATATTTCTCACAGTTCTAGACAATGGAAGTCTGCAATCAGGGTTCCAGCAGAGTCTAGTTCTGGTGAGGGCCTCTTTTGGGTTAGACATGGCCAGCTCCTCATGTGCATGATATGGCTGTTTCTCTTTACATGATGAAAAGAGAGTGAGAAGATGCTCTGGCTCCCTTCTATAATCCAACACACAGGGTTCAGTCTCATGACTTAATTACTTCCCAAGGGCTGCACTTCCTAACACATCACAATAGGAGTTCAAATTTTAACATAGGAACTTTGCAGCACATAGACATTCAGTCCATAATTTAATGTCTTCTTTCTGTTGTCAAAAAGAAAAGTGACTCCTTTACCTTTGTGTCACCTCCATTGGAAGCGGCCAGCATGGCATGAATCTCCACAAGCTCAGTGTACCTTCCTCTCAGTAACCTCTTACTATCAGGGTAGGCTTCAGGTAGATTCATATAGTGCTCCCATTTTCATTTTAATAACCCAGCTCCCCACCCCATGGACCTAGGAGCTGGTGGAATAGTTGGCCTTGCCCCACTTCTCACTCCCAGATCTAGTGGTCACTGGATCATCAGCCTTGCGCCCCTCCTCACCCCACAGACCTAGGGACCACTGGGATTATCAGCCTCAACCCCTCTTTACTTCACGGACTTAGGGGCCAGCAGAATCAGCAGCCTTACCCCCTTCCTTGCTCCATGGACCTAGGGGCCACTGGGATTGTTGGCCTTGATCTCCTCCTTGCCCCATAGATCTAGGGTCCACCATGATGGTCAGTCACATCCCGCTCTTGCCCCATGGACATAAGGGGCCAGTGGGATCATTGGTCACACCTCTTCCTCACCCCACTGACCTAGGAGCCAGTGGGATCATTGATCTCCCCTCCTCCTTGCCCCATGACCTTGGAGACTGGTGGGATTGTTGGGACCCTCCCTTCCAAAAGACTGCAGTAGCCTATGGACCATTAGTGACCCCTTCTACCCCTGCAGACCCTTGGTGGGCTGGTGGGAGACTTAGCAACCCCTCAGCCACACAGAGGACCTCAGTGGGCTTGCAACAGTGTAGTGAGCTTCACCCTCAAATAGAGGACCTCAGTGGGTAAACAGGAGCAGTAGTGAACTCCTTCCCCTACTGTTGTAGGACCTTGGCGAGTCTGGCAGCAGTGTGGGTGAATCCTTCTTCCATACAGAGACTACCATGTAGGTTGAGGAGAGTGCTGACAAGGCCTCCCCCAATGTGGAGGAAATCAAAAGAGCTTATGAGACACCCAGTGACACAGTAGGGACCCAGCTGAGTCACACACTATAACCAGGTAGATCTGGCTGCCTGGAACAACCTGAAGCCATAGTAATAATAGGAACTAAGGGTTGACTTATATCAATTCTTCTAGGCTAATCAGCCTAGGAAGAATATAAAACTCACCCAACAGGCCCTGCAGGAGGAATTCAGGTGACTGGCCTCTCTCCTTCATTGTGGGAACCAGCAATTGGACAAACATCAATCACACAGTGGAACCCTAAGACAACATGATGGACAGTTTAGACTAATGGGATTGAAAAGACCAAAAAATTAACCCAAGAGGTAAAAATGACAAAACAAAAAAGCAAAATGCAATCTCAAACATCCAGTCCCTCAGGAACAAGTACAGGAGACAGCAAAATAGAGAACATTAGAAGTCATAAACTTGAAATTTCTGAAAAGATAGTAAATGAAATAAAGAAACAAATCCATGAGGCTATAGAAGAAATCAGATTAGAAATAATCTCTTTTGTAAAGACAGAAATGACAACCTTAAAGAAGGAGTTGCTCAGCATAGATATAGAAGGCATAGATTTAAAAGTATAGAAACAGGTGAACCTTGAATACACAATACAAAAGAAGTAGAATGCATGAAACAAATTCAAAGAGATATCTAGGAAATAAAAAATGCTATTGAAAGTTGGCAAAATCATTTGAATGAAGCTGAGGATAGAATTTTGGAGCTTGAGGACAAGATCACAGCTAGTGATCATGAAAGGAAACAACTTTTAAAAATAACAAGACAAGTGCTCGCCTCAGCAGCACATATACTAAAAATAACAAGACAGCATGAAATAACAATTTAATAGCTTCAAGACATTGCAAAGAGAAACAATATAAGACTAATAGGTATCAATGAAGATGTAGGTGTCAACACAAATAAGATCAGTAAACTATTCACAGAAGTAATAGCAGAAAATTTCCCAAAGATGGGGAAAGAATCTAATATGCAGGTAAGTGAGGCATATAGAATATCAAACAGTCATAACCAAAATATATATACACCCAGACATATAATAATTAAGATCCCAGACATACAGCATAAAAACAGAATACTAAAAGCTGTTAGAGAAAAGACACAACTCATTTATCAGGGAATGCCTATTAGAATCATGGCAGACTTCTCAGCATAAACCCTATGCTCAAGTCAAGATGAGCATAGAGCAAAGTGTTTCAAGCCCTGAAAGAAAAAAACTTTCAACCCAGATTGACATACACTGCAAAACTTTCTTTCTAATTTAATGGAGAAATAAGATACTTCTATGGCAAAGAACAACTGAAGATATTCATGTCCACCAAACCAAACCTAGAAAGAGTACTGAAAGTCATACTAGATAGAGAGAAAAATGACTATAATGTTCAGAACAACAACAGAAAGAAACCACCAGGCAGGGCAAGCAATTAAACAAGGAGGAAAATCAGGAAACCAAAAGCAGGAAAATAACATGACAAAGTTGAGCCAGTACATATCAATTATATTCAACAATGTAAATGGCCTCAATTCACCAATTAAAAGAAATAGGATGACAGAATGGATAAAGGAAACAGGATCTAACATTATGCTGTGTACCAGAAACACATCTGACTCCAAAGGAAACTCACAGACTAAGTCAAAGGATAGAAAACAATACTCCAACAGAAACCCAGAAAAAAGCAGGGGTAGCTACTCTGTTTGCAGACAATGTGAACTTCAAACAAAAAATGGTCAAAAGAGGTAAAGAAGTCACTACATACTTGTTAGTGGAAAAATTCAAGAGGAAGAACTAACAATCATAAATACATATGCACCAACTATGGGAGCACCCAGCTATATAAAATACTAACAGAAATGAAAAATCAAATAAGCAATAACACAGTTATAATGGGGAGATCTTAACACCCCATTGACACAAAGGGTCAGATCAACTAGACAAAAAATCAGCAAAGAAATAACAAAACTGAATCAAACCTGTGAACAAATGGACTTAGTAGATTTTTTACAGATTGTTCCACCAAATCACATCAGAATACACATTCTTCTCAGTTGCTCTTGGGAAGTCTCTAAAATAGACCATATATTAGCCCATAGAACATTTTTAAGTAAATGCAAAAGGATTGAAATCATTCCACACATATAATTGGACCATAGTGCACTGAAATTGGAAATTAGTGGCAAAAGAAACTGTAAAACCTACATAAATACATGAAAATTAAATAACAACCTCTTGAACAACCAATGGGATACAGTTGAAATTAAAGAAGAAATTAAACAATTCCTACAATTCAATGAAAATGCAGATACAACATGTGAGAGACAACTCCAGTGACTCCCCTTGAATGTAAAACAATTGCTGCAACTTTGATTATATGAAGACTTATTTCCTTATATTGATATGTAGAAAGCTGGCTATGGTATTTCTTTCTCTCTTCAATTGGCCTAAGCATTGCAAATAAGGCTAGCTGAGGTATTGATATGTAATCTCTAAAGCCAACAGACAGTCCTCCCATAGTGTTCTTTGTAAAAGATATGAGCACAGTGGGATGTTAGAGCCAACAGCTCCTGGAATGTCAACTGGGTAGGAGCCTCAAGGTAAAGAGGCTATGACTCACCAGGACACAAAAATTTACATATCAGAAACTGAAGAAACAGCCCCCAAAGCAATTCAGTTGCTACCTTAATTGAATTGTGCAAATTGATCCTTTTGCATATTCTTATCTCTACATTTTGCAGAGATGCTTTTCTCTCTATCTGGCTAGCCAACACAAGCTACTCACATAATTCTCCCCGGCCCCCCCCCCACCATCCTCACTGTCACTCATCCCTGAGCCACCCTCCTTCTTCACAAGATAATATATTCTTGGAGAGGCCTAGGATCAGGGCCTTTGGCCGCATATCCTCATGGGGATTGGATTTAGGATGGCTTGGCTGCCCTTAACTTGAATTATGTCTTGGTGTCTTTACATCTGCCATGAGTTGCAGTGGAGGTGGTAGATTGGAATTAGTTTGCTTGGATTCCAATAACATCTCAATGGGATTACAAATATAACTTTTTGGATTGTGAGGAAAACTAGAAAAAGGATTATAATACTTGGATGACTGTATACAATATTTGGGCTTACAATACAATGTACTGAAACCTATGGGATGCAATGAAAGTGGTCCTAAGAGGGAAATATATAGCAATGAATTGTCACATCAGGAAAACAGAACAAGCACAAGTAAATAACCTAATGCTACAACTCAAGCTTCTAGGAAAAAAAAAAGTCAAGCCCAAAGCTCATAAAAGAGAGGAAATTATAAAGATCACTGCAGAAATTAATGCAATTGAAACTAAGAAAACAATACAAAATATTAATGAATCAAAGTGCTGGTTCTGTGAGACAACAAAACAAAATTGATAAACTTCTAGCCAATCTTATCAAGAAAAAGAAAGAAAAAACTCAAATCCATGCAATAAGGAATGAAAGGGGTGAAATTACTACAAACCCCATACAAATTCAGAAGATCATGAATACCTACTTTGAAAACCTTTACTCACATAGGGTGGAAAGCACAGAGAAAATGGACAGATTTCTAGAAACATACAGATTAGTAAAACTGAATCAAGATGATATAACAATTTTTGAATAACCCAATACCAGTTACTGAAATTGAATATGTGATTAAAATTTTACCAACAAATAAAAGCCCAGGTCCTGATGGATTCATGGCTGAATTCTATAAGAAATTTAGAGAAGCTTTAAAGCCAAACTTTTCAATGAAATTGAAAGGAAAGCAATTCTTCCTAACTCATTCCTGGAGGCAAGTATATCTGAAAGACCCAACCAAAAAGAAGAATTATAAGCCAATCTCCCTAATGAACATAGCTGAAAAATTCTCAATAAAATACTGGCAAGTAGAATATACCAAGTCATCAAGAAGACTATACATCATGACCAAATCAGATTTATCCCAGGAATGCAAGGATGGCTTAACATATGCAAATCAATAAATGTAATATACCACATCAACAGAGCCAAAGATAAAAATCATATGATCCTCTCAACACACATAGAAAAAGCCCAACACTTGTTTATTATAAAAACCCTACAGAAACTTGGAATAGATGGTATCTAACTCAATCTGATAAATGTCATCTATGATAAACCAACAGCCAACATTATAATAAATAGACAAAAACTGAAAACTTTTGCTCTAAAATCAGGAACAAGACAAGAATGTGCACTATCACTCCTCCTATTCAGTACAGTTCTGGAAACATTAGCCAGAGCAATTAGATAAGAGAGAGAAATAAAAGGAATAAGGATAAGAAGGAAGAAGTGAAATTATCACTATTTGTAGATGACATGATACTCTACATAGAAGATCCCAAAAACTCTATGAAAAGACTACTAGAGGTAATAAACAAGTTCTGTCATGTACTGGATACAAAGTCAGTGCTCAAAAACCAATAGCATTCCTGTACACAAACAACAAACTCACTCAGAGAGAAATTATGGAAATGACACCTTTCACAATAGCATCCAAAACAATAAAATATTTAGGAATCAACCTAACAAAGGATGTAAAAAACCTGTATGTTGAAAACTATACTACTCTAAAAAAGCAGATTGAAGAGGATATTAGAAAATGGAAGGATATTCCTTGCTTTTGGTTAGGAAAAACCAACATTGTGAAAATGGCCATACTTCCCAAATTGATATACAGATTTAGTGAAATTCTGATCAAGTGCCATTGACATACCTTACAGATTTAAAGAAAATATTCCTAAAATTCATTTGGAAACAGAAGAGACTTCAAATAGCAAAGCCAATTGTGGGCAATAAAGTCACAGCAGGAGGAATCACATTTCCTGACTTGAAATTATACTACAAAGCCACAGTGATAAAATCAGTATGGTACTGGCATAAAAAAACAGACCTAAGGATCAATGGAATAGATTAGAAGATGCAAGACAATGTAGGTAGAAATCTTGGAGACATAGGGGTAGGCAAAGAGTTCATGAACAAAACACAAACTGCATGGGAAATACTTCAAAAAATCAACAACTGGGATCTCTTCTCATTAAAAAGTTTTTTATACTTCAAAAGAAATCACCATCAGTTTGAAAAGAAAACCCACAGAATGGGGAAGAATTTTAGCCAGCAATCCCTCAGACAAAGGACTTATATCCAGAATATATAAAGAATTGAAAAACATCAAGCCAAGACTGGGGATTTAGCTCAGTGGCTTAAGCGCCTGCCTGGCAAGCACAAGGTCATGAGTTCAATCCCCGGTACAAAAAAAAAAGCATCAAGCCCCCCAAATTCAAAGACCCATCCCATAAATGGGCTTTTGAAATGAACACACACTTCTCAGATGAAGATATACAAATGGCAAATAAATATATGAAGACATGCTCGACATCACTGGTCATTCAAGAAATGCAAATTAAAACAACATTGATATTTCATCTCCCTCCAGAAAGAATGGAGGCCATCAAGAAATTAACTGATGCCAAATATTAGTGGGACTGTAGGGAAAAAGGAACATTTCTGCACTGCTGGTTGGAGTGTAGACTTGTGCAACCACTGCAGAAATCAGTGTGGAGATTTCTAAAAAAACAAAACAAAAACAAAAACACCCCCCAAGATTGGAAATCTCATTTAATCCAGCTATTGCCCTTCTGGATATTTTCCCAGAAAAGTTAAAAATGTCATGCCACAATGATATATGTGCACCCATGTTTATAGCAGCACAATTTGTAATAGCTAAATCTTGCAAACAACCAAAATGCCCATCAACCACAGAATGGATTAAAAAAAGATGTGGTGTTTTTATACAATGGAATGTTACTCAGCTATAAAAAAGGATAATCTTGAGGCTTTTATAGGTAAATGGAGGCAACTTGAGACCATACTCCTAAGTGAAATAAATCAAACTCACATTTATAAATATTGTATTATTTCCCTACTATAAAAAATAAATATCTGAAAGTAATATGATCCAAAATATACAATAGATATTGTAATAATGAATTGGAAAGAAAGTGCTCAAAAGGACAGGGGAAAGGAAAAAAGGAAGGAAAGGATTATATGTATGTTGGTAAACATAAATAAATATATGTATGTATATGTATGCTAGATAAATAACTATACTACTAATCTGTGTTAGTTCATCAAAAGAATAGTTTGTGCTGTCATTGTTTGATCACTTTTGTGCTTGGATTTTGTAACTTGAACTACTACTTCTAAGATAACAATATACAATATATTAACTAGTTTTAATTCTCTATTTTTGTTTTGAAATTCTGTATCATTTCTATCCTTTTTTAATGTTTTGCTTTTTAAAATAAACAAATGTGTAAAAAAAAAAAAAAGAACTCATCCTCCCCTTCAACAACCAAATGGCTGTTTGATTCCCTACTTCCTTCAGTGTGAGCCTCACCTTGCTATGAAAATGGACCATCTGTCAAGTATACCTGTGAACTGTAAATCTTGAGAACTTCCCAGGACATGCCCCACACACATAGACAGTTATCAGGCCTATCTCCTGGGCTCCTCAATGCATCAAAACCCCAGAGATGGACAATGGAACCCTCTACCAGAGGTGTAATTTCTGAGTTGAAAAAAATTGTCATTGTTACAGCAACTATCTTTCTCTTGTCTAGTCCTTCATAGTTTTTCTCTCTTCTTTTATATCTCCCTTAGGCTCTTAATTTCTTTTAAAATGCCATCACATGGTATTTAAAACTAGAGAGGTTATCAAAAGGACATAGAGCCCTCAATGGAGTTCCTCTGGCCGAAGCTGGGACAACTGGAGCATCCAAATTAACAGCAACAGCCACGGATCATAACTCCTTACTTTGAAAGGAAAACATATCAGAGTACAGTTCTAGTAAATAAAAGAAGGGGAGAAGGAGAAGCCCTTCTGTGATTCTTTGTAGAAGAATGCCAATTAATAGGTACAGAGGAACAGAGGAATTACAAAGTACCATTTTCAGTTACCACAGTAATAGCTTGGAAAAGAAATTGTTTGCACTAGGAGTTAAACCTAGGAACTTACACACAACAGGCAAGTGTTCTAACACTGAGCTGTACCCCCTAGCTGTTTTTAAATATTAATTTAATTTTATGACAAGTATCTGTTATGGTTTGTATCTAGATGTCTTTCCAAAGCCTCACGTAGTCATGGGAGGATTTCAAAGGCAGCTGAATCTAGAGTTTGTGGTGGGTTTGTTATCTAGTGCTAGGATTGGTAGTATAAGTGTTGTACTTGCCCTGGGATGGGTAGCTTGCATACAATATAAGGGAGGGAAAGAGGCTTGCTCTCCCACTGTTTTACTTTTGTTGCTTTGATGTCTTCTGTCACCTTGAAGTGTTGCCCCTGTGACATGCCACCCTGTCTTGGAGCCAGGGCCTGAAATCTCCACATACTGTGAGCTAAATAAACCTTTCCTTCTTTCATTTTGAGTGTGGATATTTTGTCTCAGCTATAAGAGAAAAGTAACCAAGACAGTATCCTAAATTGACCAGGTAAGATCAACTTTTGATCCTCCTACCTAACACTTCTGGGTAGCTGGGACTATAGATGTGTGCTACTATGCTTAGCCAGGCAAGAATTTATAATAGATGCTAAAACCATTGGATGAAAAGTTGTTGGGAAATGAATATTTATGGTCTCAAAGTATTATGCCACAGATATCTCACTAATTGCAAAGGGAAAATTACTTTTTATGGTGGAGAAATCTGCTAGATACCACCTTCACATCAGTTTTGTGACATATCAACATACAGTGCAATGGGCTCTGCTTGCTGGCCACTGCCACTGGAAGGCTTGCTTCCTACAGGCAGCCAATGAGGGCAGGGACACACAGCCAGGTAAGCCCTGTGCACCTGCAGGCCACCATTGGAGACCCTTGCATCCTTCGAGCAACCATTGCCCACCAGAAGAATCAGACAAACATACCCTTGTGTTACCTGCCACCAGTGCAGGGGTCCTGGTGTAGACACACAGGCTGAGAAAAGAAGAAGCCCCACCACCCTGCATCACTGGCCATTGGAGAAGCCTCAGTGTAGTTGCATGGGTCTGGAGTAGCCCATCCCATTCCCTGCTACCTCCCTGGGAACCTGAGATCAGAGAAACCCAGGTGCCTGTCCCATTCCCCTACATTGCAGAGGGGCAGCCAGTGTGGGAAGTACCTGGGGCCTTATAACTGTTTGTTGGGAGGAAGCCAGGAGAATGTCAAGACGAAGGAGCAAAAGGCAATCTCAGACCTCCAGCCCACACAGAACAAGTCTGGAAGATACAATCATGGAAGAAAATGGAAGTCACACAGCTGAAATCTCTGAAAAGATAACAACTGAAGTAAGAAATAACTACGAGACTAAAAGTAATCGGATTGGAAATAATGTCTCAGGTATAAGAAGAAATCACAAACATAATGAAAGAATTGCTGATCATAAAAAGAAGACATAGATTAAAAATAAAGGAGCATAGGAAAATGATGGAAACCTTGAATGAACAATATAGAAAAGAATTACAATGCATGAAACAGATTCAAAGAGATATCTAGGAAATTAAAAAGTCTGTCAAAAGCTGGCAAACTTCTTGAAAGAGACTGAAGATAGACTTTCAGACCCTGAAGACAGGATTGCAGCCTGTCTTCGGCTGAGAGGAATCCTGAGAGGAAAGATCTCTTAGAAATAACAAGGACCAGGAAATACCAATTAAATGGCTAGAAAATGACAGAAAGAAAAATAATTTAAAAATTATAGTAAAAAAAGTGATAGGTATCAGTGAAGAATCAGGGGTCAACACAAATGAAATAAAAAGACTAATTACAGAAGTAATATTAAATAACTTCCCAAACATGGGAAAAGGATCTGACATGCAGACAAGCGAGGCATATAGAATTCCAACCAGCCATAACCAAAGTAAATCTACACTCAAGACCCCCAAAATTCAGCACAAGAACAAACTATTGAAAGCTACAAGAGAAAAGAAACAGATCACGTATAAAGGAAAACCAATCAGAATTATGGCAGACTTGTCAACACAAACCATCAGAAGAGTTTGGAGTGAAGTGTTTCAAATCCTGAAAGAAAATAACTTCTAAACAAGATTGATGTACCCTGTGAAACTATCTTTCAAAATTGATGGAAAAATAAGATACTTCCATGTTAAGAACAACTGATGGATTTCATGACCACCAAACCAACCTTACAAAGAGTGCTGAAGGATATTTTAGAGAGAAATAAAAATGTCTGTGGTTCCAAGAACAGCAGCAGAGGAGGGTCACCAAACAGGACAGGCAATTGAATGAAGGAGAAAAGTGGAGGGCCAACAGGAGGAGGACAGCATGGCAGGGGTGAACCAATGTAGGCTGGTTGTAACCATTAATGTAGATGGCCTCAGGTCAGCAATAAAAAGAAACACAAGGAGAGTGGATCAAGAAATAAAATCCATCAATATACTGAATACAGGAAACACATTTAACTGGAAAGGAAATTCATAGACTGAAAATCAAAGGAGAGAAAACAATTGTACCATGTGACAGTTGACAGAAAAAAACAAGGGTAGCTTGTCCAACAACCACATAATGGATAAGAAAGATATGGTATTTTCATGCAGTGGAAAGCTACTCAGCTATAAAGTAAAATAATCTTAAGGCTCTTGTAGATAAATGGATGCAACTGGAGATCATGTTCATGGGCGAAACAGTTTGAACTCATACTGGTGAACCCTAGCATGAAAAACAGAAGGAGTTAATGGGATCCAAAAAGCACAATAGATATTATAAAAGTGATAGGGGAGGAAATACTTAGCAGGGGAAGATGGTAGCCACTGTGAATTTCTTATTGTCTTGTCTTGAACTCTTGTATTGTTTTCATAATTTTGTTAGGTTTGGTTTTGTTCTGTCTTGTTTTGTTAGATTTTACTGAGTCTAATAGTATGGATAGCTATTTTGAAGATAATAGGATATATTATGGCAACTATTTTGTTTCCTATTGTTGCTTTGAAGGCCTATAATGCTTTCATTCTTCAGTATAATTGGTTTTGTTCTGTTTTGTTTTGTTTGATATTATTATGCTTGATGATATGAACAGCTTTTTTGATGAAAACAAGGCATTATAGTAGCTATTGTTGATTTCGTATCATCTTGTTCTGAAGTCCTATAATGCTTTTATTCTTTTGTTGTGATTGGTTTTGTTTTGTTGTGTTTTATTTAATTTTATTTTGTGTGATCATATGGATGGCTATTTTGAAGAAAATGAGCCATTATAGTAGCCACTGTTTATTTCCTGTTACCTTATTTTGAAGTCCTATAATGCTTTCATTCTTTTATTTTGACTGGTTTTAATCTATTTTCTATTATTTGATTTTATTATGTATGAAGGTATGGACAACTATTTTGAAGAAAACTAGAGACATTATGGTAGCCATTGTTGATTTTCTATTTTCTTGTTTTGAAGTACTGTAATGCTTTCATTCTTTTGTTTTGATCAGCTTTATTCTATTTTGTTTTGTTTTATTTTATTGTGTGTGAAAGTATGAACAGCTATTTTGAAGAAAACAAGAGACAGTATGGCACTCACAGTTGATTTCGGTTGTTTTGAAGTCCTGTGTTGCTTGCATTGCTCTGTTGTGATTTGCTTTTTCTGTTTTGTTTTGTTTCATTTTCCTTAAGATTAAAAAAAAAACACAGTGCAACATAGGGACACAATGGCACTTGCGTAGAATTCCTGCTCAAAGCAATATTGAATCTGAATCTAATCAAGAAGAAATGATCAAAGAAGTATAAGTTGAGGACATTCTGAAACATAACTGGTCTGGCATGGCCTGGCGTATCTATGAAGCCAGTACTCTGAAAGTCTGAGACAGAAGAATCATAATTTTGAGCACAGCCCAGGCAAAGGCCCTTGGAACAACCCCCCAACACCACAAAACAAAACAAAAACAAATAGACTGACCTAGAGTCTTCAAAAAGTCTGTCATAAATGGTAAAAAGACTAGGAACTCTCCTGGATTAGAGATCAGCAAAATATTCAGCTAAGTACAATGTGTGAACTCTGATTGGACATTGGAGGAAAATCTGACTACAGGACATTTTTTAAAACTGTTGAGTAATTTTAATTATGTGCTGTAATACCATGTCAGTGTTAAAAATCATAATTGATTAGTGAAGGGGAAATGAAACAAAAATTGCTCTTGATTGGTGCCTGCGTGTTTCTGAAAAACAATCCTTGAGTCGTTCTAAGTCTCCACGTTGTAGGCTGACAAGTATTCCTATGATTCCTGAGAGCCTGGCTCTTCCCAATGTTCTCCCTCAACTTTATTTTCTCCATTGATTTTCTGTTAGAGGTAATTCACAAGGAAATGAAGGGAAGTAATCAGGGAACAGCAGTTTGAAAGATACTCCAAACAGCCAGTGTCAGGGACAGTTGTGGGACAGCCACAATCTTCTATGGCAAGAACCACTTCTGTTTTTGCTGGACAAGAGCTTGTATTTACCTCCTTGGATTCTGACTGCTTACTTATTTGAAAGGTTCAGAATTTCCTTTCTTTGCTCTATCTCTGTGCCCAGGGCAGAGGCCTGCATCCAGAGAGGCTCAGGAAAAGGTCGTGAGTGTTGTACAGCTCCTGGGCTACGCTCTGGGTGGTGAGGCCTGTAGACCCTTGCCAGGAGGAGAAAAGTTGTTGCTATCTTTAAATTATTATTATTTACTATTATTACTAGCATTATTGAGTTTCAACTGCTAATATGCTGGAAGAAGCTTAAGGTTGATTTCATAAATAATATAATTGGAAAAAATGAACAATTATGGAAGAACGGTCTTTCCAGCGAAATGCTACAAACCTTTCCTTGGCTTTAGAGAGATTTCTTTGGTTTGTTTTTTGGGTTAAAAGAGAAGACAAAGTGAGTTTGATGTCAGGAGCATTTTAGAGAAATGTCAAACACTCACAGTGAGGATGTTGGTGGAAACCCTAGGTAAATTGGGGAACCCTGAGCAGAGGGCCTCAGGCTTCCCTGCCCACACCACAGCCTAAGAGGACCTCAGGCTCCTTCATTTCCCCGTCCCTGGGCAACCTGGGCACACAGAGAAGTCACAGAAGACCATGGAATTCCAGAAGCTCTGGGCAGCCTCACAAATTCCTGACCCCATCTTAGTGCACTGAGGATACTAAAGATTCCTGTGGCCCTAACAGAGAGGGTGAGGCTAAGACAGGCACACAGTGGGGACATGGAGATGTGTGCTTGGCCATGTATTTACATTTGTCAAGGCAAGTTCACTGCCAGTAGCTGAAATTAAATTGAGCTGTGTGAAATTAACATTATACCTTGACAGTCTGCATTCCAGGCTCTCTTTAATTTATGGGTGTAGTCTGGTTGTAAATAAACAAACAGGTCTCATTGTGGTGTTCCGCTGAATGTTCTGGCCTGTTTGGCTTTTGGATGAAGAGGTCATGCAGGACTGTGTGACCTGGCTTTTTATTTCAGCTTGCTTCTTGGCTTCCCTGAGCTCCTGGAATGAGGGGAGGACTCTGGTGGCTGGTGGCAGGTCCTCCTTCACCTTTCCAGGGCTCAGCCCTCCCACAGACTGTACCCAGTAGCCTGAACTGGCAACCGACAGTGTCGGTGGTGACTACCCAGGGTGCAGGGACCAGAGCCTGCCTGTGGGGATGCCTACTGCCAGTTTTAAGCAGGAGTCTTTCTTCCACCGCACATGGTGGGGTACCTGCTGCACATTTGGTATCGGGCCCTGCTTTCCTGGACCATGGAGAGGAGGAATTGCTCGGCACAGCACAGAGCCTCTGATGGAGAAGCAGCAGCTGCAGCTGGAGCTGACAGGGGCTCTGCTCCCTTCCCCTCCCCTGCACTGGGGTCAAGCTCTGTCCCCTACAAAAGTCACCACCCTGAACTGTGGGGCCTTTTAAAAGTGCTAAAGGAATCACACAGGTGAGTATGACTTTGAGGACACAGGGTAGTTACTTAAGTCCAGCAATTCAGCCCATGTCCTGTGGTTTTGAGTTTTAAATCTCAAATATAATCTGTCCATTACCCAAAAGACTCACTGTGCCGTTAAACAGAATGTGCACCTTGAGGGGGTGGAGTGAGGGTTGGGGGGCCGCTTTCATCTCCAGAATGCTGTATAAATGCTGGCTAGGGATGATGAGGGGACAGGAAGCCCGACTTTGGGAATTTCTCCAGGTCTGCCAGGCAGTTTATTTTGAAGGATTCTTATTCCCTCTTCTTTGCCTCCCAGCACCTGCCTCAGGCAAGGACTGCTGGGTCTTTACAGGTTTTCCTCACCTGTTAATTAAAGGAGGATCCTGTTTACTACATAAGACAGAGGACACAAGTGCTGGGGGTTTAGCACAAGTGCCTGCCTGGCAAGTGCAAGTTATGAGTTCAATCCCAGTACAAAAAAAGAAAAAAAGAAAAAAAAAAAAGGCCATAGCCCAACCTTGACTTCTCAGCCTAACACTAACGTGCTTCAATACATGGAGAAAAAGATGCATGGATCCTTTTAGCCTCATCATCAAGCTAAATTCTAGAGGAGACCCCAGTGGGCCAACAGGTCAACTCTGCTTTCCCTCAATAGATAATGCATCTATTGGGTGCATTATCAGAAATCAGAAAGCCTGTTTTAGGAAGCAGGTGCCAGGGGGGCAGCAGGAGCTCTCCCATTCCAGAAAGTCATTTAGAGAGGAAGACAGACCCTTGTTTCCTCCCTACCTTCAGACTTTGCTGATTCCAGGGATGGATTTGGAATTCAAGATTGAAAACTAGGAGCTGTGTTGAAACCAGGAGTGATGGTGAATAGTTTTCTTTAACTAAGTTTCACGCACCTCACCTGCCTGGAGACCCAGGGCTTGGTCATCTCAACTGTTGTAGCGACAGTTGCCTCTGGCAAAACTCTGATGTGAAGCAGTGTCTCTGGCTCCTCCCAGCACTTCTGGGCATGAAAGTACATCACAATGCAGGGTGTGGGAACTGGCTTCTCCAGGGGCATGGGCCATTTCATGCCACTCAGAGACTGGCCAGGGAAGATGGAGACAGGAAAGTAAATTCCCCACCCATTCTTATTTTTGATGAGTTTTTAAAAACTCTGTATACCCTGACCAGAAATCACCTGCACTCAGGTGTAGGCATTGAGAAATAGCTGTACCTTGTTGAGACTAGTTGGAAAGCAGCTGCAGCACAATAAAGCATCAAACTGCATCTACTCCTCATCCTCCCCAGACTTGCTTTTCTTTCTTTTACTAGCCTGGGATTGTACTCCTAAAGCAGTAACTCTTAGTCCAGGCCTTAGGGTATGTTCCAGACTGAGAGTCATGCACTCCAAAGTCAAGTTTCCTCTGAACATTTCCTCCAGCTTATGGTCCTGTACTTGTCCATATGCCAGACTGTTCAAGAAACAGTCCAGGCACTGTGATGTGCTGTGTGTGCTCTTGCCACAAGGCCTGATCACCAGTCTCTCCATGGCAAGTTTGGCTAGGATGGAAAATCCAGAGCTAGAGGATCTTGACATTGGCAACTATCTTTAATTCCTTGCTACTAACCCGGTCCTGCATCGATGGTACCACCTCTTCTCTCTTGTCTGTCTCAAGTAAGCTCACCATCAGCTTTTACATGTTACAACACCAAGATGATCCAGATTCCTCAAGCTGAGCCCGACTCTACACTTTATAGTAAGCTGAGTAGTGACTCTATCCCCTGGCACTGCAAATCTGCTGTGAGCTGGTGGCATTAGGAAATTATAGCTGTGATTTTGTGTTCTAATCACTCTGAGTTCTCTTGCTCTAATGTGGCTGCCAAATTCCTGTGACTTTTTACAGATGAATTCCAGACACCTGAGCATCTTGTCTACAAACAATAATAACTGGGCTTTCTGTCCTGTTGAATTAAGAGAATGCTAGAAACAAGGCACCTTGGCTTCCTGTGACAGTGCCCTCTTTTTGCTCACCATATGGTCATATGCTGGCCTCTAGATCTAAGGCAGTCTCCCCATGAAAAGTAGCAAGAAGTAATAAGTGGGACGATGGTGACTTGGAGACTGTGATCTCAGAAGCAGTGGTCATCCAGGCCCACTCAGAAAGAAGGTCATCTGCAGAAAAATAGAAGTGAGGGGAGGCAGCCACCCTGGTGAATGGGAGGCAGGGAGCTGTTCCAGCATGCCCAGAGTTGAAGCATTGGGTTCTAGAAAGAAATGCTGCTCTGGCCAGGGACAGGAAGCAGACTGGGGATTCTGAGGCTCCGTTGTTCAAGCCTTGAGTCTCTTTCTCTATCCAGTATCAGCTCCCCTCAATTGCCCTCCATGGCTTGTATGACTCCTTACCTTTGTCTGGTCTCTGTGAGACAGGACAGATTTGGTGACCTCATGGACAGAAGGATCCCCATACTTGAGGCTCCTAGGGTCAATAGATCCCTAGGTCCTGGAATAAGGATTCTTTCAGGAAGAGTTCACTGCTTCTCCCTCGTGGGTACTGATGTCTTACTTAGTGGACAAACACCAGAAAAACACATTTCCTTCCAGATGTCCACATAGTGTTGCACATTGCGGGACAACAAGCATGAAAGCAGACTGATGAATTTGGAGTGAAAAATCTTTTACTAAGGATTCTCTTGAGATCACAGGCTTGTAAACGGAGACCTGCTCTCAGTGTTTTCTTGGTCATATCTTTGGTGCCAGGGTGTCTGCCTGCTGTTTTCTCGGGAGCTGCATCCAGAATCCACTACAGACTGCTGTGTCTGGTGTCGTTTCCCTCTCTAGGTACTCTCTGCAGGACTGTTAGTGGGTAAGTTCCCACAGGCCTTCTGAATGTCAGTATCACCTACGCTTAGCTTCTGTCTCCCATATTTCCTTCAGTCTCCATGGACACTTTAATAGCTGGGTCAAGTTATTCCTGCAGAAGTGTCTGGGTAAATGTTCGTGAAGGTAACATAGCATTTCCACAGTGTCATACTTACGTTGCTTTTCTAACTTGTTTGTTCTTTTTTCTTCTTCCTGTACATGTCTTGGTGGGGGAAGGTTAACTGCATAAGGGTATTTTAGGCTTTGAAGGACCCTGGATTTCTAAGGGGTATCTAATGTTTAGTGTCAAAAAGGAAAATATTCCACTCTGAAACTCAGGACATTTCTATGCTTGAAGTTTCTTCTCTTTCCTCCCCATATGATCAGAAAATAAAATTTGTATTTAGTGTATTTATCACTGTTTTAACAAAAGTGCTTTTGGGTATCGAACATATGTGTTCTATAGCTTTTGTATAAAGTCATGCGTAGGTTAGAAAGAGGTAACAACGTAGGTCTTATGCTGGATACACAAATGATGTGTAGTAGTGATGCTAGGCACCCATTGACATCATGGCCTCTAAGGCCCACTTCAGAAAAGCACGGGGGTGTGAAGAAGACTTCTTGGGAGCTACCAGTCTTCCCTGGGCCCAGAAAATGTTCTTCATCATTTCTTTTTTTCCCCCATCCATCCTTTCTTAATTAATCAGAAAGCCAAAGAGCTTTCCTGTGGGTTACCTTGATCCTTTATCTGTGCAGTGAAACTGGTCTGTTCCAATAGACGTGAATATCATTGATGACTTCAGTGACTGTTGTGTAATTTTTTTAGGGCTTATGAGTTTGAATGATGCCTTTTTCCTGGTGAGTTCTCAGTGCCTATATGTCTTCTACCCCCATTGCCAGTGGAGCCCAAGGACAACTCGACTGCTCAGTTGGGGCACAGCTAAGGAGACACGAATGGCAGGTAGAAGAGTGTAGTCAGCAGTGTTGACTGACAAGGCCCTATATGAGATGCTAACTGCCAAGATTTGAATAAGTTTGACTTTGTCCCCAAAGATCACTGTATTCCAAGAATGGACACCAGTGTGGCCATGCAACAAGTGGTAGAACCTTTAAAAAATGGGCAGAGGAGGAGGCTTCTTACAAGATAATTTGGGGATCTTGCTCTTGGGAAGGATTAATGCTGAGCTCATGGAGTGAATTTGTGGTTGTTAGAGTAGTTGCTACAGCACAACTGGACCCTCCCAATCTTTGGCTATTTGTCTTACTGCATGATTTCTCTCCAATGTGTCCCCAACACAATGTCTTAATACATGATCTCTCTCCATTTTGTTCATATCCCCAACACAATGTCATCTGTCATGATATGACATGGCCCAGATGGCCCTCACCAGGGGCCAAACAGATGGAGCTGCCTGATTTGGAACTTTCAGCATCCAAAATTATTAGCTAAAAATCTCCCCCCAATTTTTATTAGTGCATATTGGTTATAAAGATTAATGAGTTTCCTTTTGGCAGATTTGTACATGTACATAATATTCTTTAAACACTCTTCATCCCTTTGCCTCCTCTCCCCCTAGTTAAACATGTTTTTTGGAGGGCAATTGTACCCTTTTTAATAAGAATGTAGACTCAGGTATTTTGCTATAACAATAGAAAATGAATTAATATGCTATTTTACACTGGCCAGATGCTATTATCCTCTGGCCTCCATTCAGTGAGAATGATCATTCTTGTGATCACAGAAATTGATAGTTGCATCCCACTTTGTCCTGTGAAAGACAGAAAAACAAGAGTTTGAAAATGGCTTATAGAGTTACTGTGAGATAAGTCACATCTCATTAGATACCAAATATCTTTGAGAAATCAGGAAGGGAAACCCAGTCAGCTCCATTAGTTTGTGGCTGAGTGATTGCTAATTGGGTATACATTTACAACACAAGAGAATTACATTAAATACTGTTGTTTTCATCTGGAGAGAGCTTTGTTTTATTTGCTAGAGTTTTGGCTGTGACATTTTGAAGTTAGTGTCAAGCCACAGGGATGTGGAATTTAAAATTTTCATTTCGGTGTATGTTAAAATAATGGTACTGAGTTTTCCCTCCAATTTATTGGCCCCTTCCGTATTACCTGTCAAACTGATGGAACCCACCTGCTCCTACTATGGGATGAGTTCCCTCTTTGGCTTCTACCAAAATCATTTCCCTAACACTCTATTCCACAACTGTCTTCCTAGGTGTGGAAGAGGCAGTGGTGTAACAAGGTTGCCCCTGAATGAGCTGGCATGCATCTCCATGACGGGACTAGGGTCATTGATATAGTGAGTTTTGTTTATGAAAGAGATGTTGTTGACTACTCACATCACAAATTAGATGACTCATTCAGTAAACACACACTCAATTTTAGAGTCCACCCCTTTCTTTTATTCTTTGTTTACATGTCAAGAACTTACCTGTGGTTACTTGTCTGCTCCTAGGGAGATGCTGAGCAGTCATGGGTAAGAATCGTAAGGATGGTAAATAAACTAACGGTTCCTAGTTCTTCACAATGTCCTTTAAGCTATAAAGCAGTTGCATTCTTCCTCACTCTCTTTTTCTGGTAAGTAGGGTTTTAAAATAATGAGTATATGATAGGATTTTAATGAAGAGGTTAAGAACATGGAATCCAAAATAAAACAAACCTGCTCAAATCTTGATTCTGCCACTTACTATGTAGAAGACTTTAAGCAAAGTACTTCACTTCATGATGCCTCAGGTCTGTTACCTACAAAATGGATTGACAGTGTTATGGCTTAGTGTAGAAGTCCCTCCAAAGCCTCATCTCATGTGCTCATAGGTGGGGCTTTTTGGAACTGGCTGGATCAAGGGAGTGTGATACTGAGAATAAAGCTTAGTCTACTGATTAGAAAGACCATAGTGCTGGATGTGTCTGGGTGGATTTCTCAAAGAGAGAAGCCCCTCCCTGGGAGTATGTGGTACCACCCAAAAGGCTTGTAGTTTGGGTGGCATAAAAGGGAAAAGGAGGCTTGCTGCTTCCTTCCTGCTGCTTTCTGTCTGCCCTGCCATGGACTGTTTCTCCTCTGTGATGCCCCCCTCCTATGCCACCCTGCTTTGGAGCCAGCTGACTATGGGCTGAAACCTTCACAGACTGTGAGCTGAAATAAATCTCTTCTAAGTTTGGATGTTAGATGTTTTTTCTCAGCAACAAGAAAACTAACTAAGATTCATAGGGTTATTTTCCTTATGGTGAGTGTGAGGATTAAGTGAGATAATCTTTGAAAAGTATAATCTTTGAATGTGTCACAGGAAAAAATTTTCAGTTAATGTTAGCTACTATTATGGATGTTACATGGAATAATTTTTAATCTTTAAATTTGCTAACTCTCTCCTCTATATCATTGCTCTGCCCATGCTGTTTGCTTGTGGGAGAGAAGAGTGAACCCACTGCGCCCCAGGATAGATCTTTCCCAGTCAGCATTTAGGAGACGATTTGATAAGTTAAAAGATTTTTGTAATTATTTACGTTCAATGACCATTCCACACAATATATTACTCCATTTTCTGTGAATCCTGATTTCCTATGAGGTCAACATTAAACCTAGACATTGAATTTCATTTGGTTTGGAACCAGAATTGTGGAAGGCATTAAGTTTATGAACCAAGGTACCACTGTGTATATTGCAGTTTAATGTTTATTTTCAAGAATTTTGTGTGTAGTATGGTACAAGTGAACAAAAACGTGTCCCCATGAGCCCTGAGTAACATGAAAGTATTTTAACATAGACAGAAAATCCCATCATTCATAGAGCCCCTAGTATGTGCTAAAGGTTACATGTTTATTGTCTCATTTTTATTCAGAGACATGTGGTGAGTAAATGCTATTCATTTTGCAGTTAAGAACCTAAGCCTATCTTCAGGATCCCATGGTTGGTAAGAAGCAGGAAGGCATCACAAACCAGATCTATCTTAAGCATGAGCCTCCAAAGCAGTCATAATATTGACTGCTTCTGTGTCAGAATCTCCAGAGCATCTTTTCCATGCTGGTACAACACCTGGATCCTGTATCAGCTTGTGTTCTTCATTGTTAACAATAGGCAGAATGTCCATCGACCTAATATGAGCCCAGGATGTGGAGCATGGAAGAAACTTTGCTGGTTTTCATTAAGATTTTTGAGTTCTTTGTTATTGCAGAAAAACCTGGCAGATCTCAAACCCCAGATCTTAATGACCTGTACATAAACTGAATGCCTTTATAATCAAATTTTTTTTGAAATAGGAAAATCCAGAATCCAGGAAAGCAAAATGTTGAATTCCCAATTCTCTTTGTCACAATCTAGTGGAACTAGCAAACTACAAAAGCACACACAAACAACAAATGATTTTAAAGAATTTTTCTTCTAACCAAACAAGTAATTATAAGACAATGTCTTAGTTTCATATCTCCTTAAGGGCCATTTCATCCTGTTTCTCTTGGTACCATATCTCTGTGGGATGAGGAGCGATCTTGGCTAAGATGTGGTTTGTGTCTGTACAGGCAGATTGAATTTATTTCAGGCTGAGCTCATCCCTATCTGTCACCCAATTATCATCAATAAATATTTAAATATCAGGCCAGAGCTTCAGAGCAGAGCCCTGGGTATTAGGCCTTTGTGAGTCACAGCTGATTATTATTAATTCAATGGCTGTAGTTGTAAATTGGCTAAGAACACACAGTGGAAGTATTCTTGTCAGTGTGGGCTCATGCCATTGAAAGATGTTTTGGATCTGCTTTTGCCTCATTCCAATAAAAGATGAGATGCAATTTTCTTCAAATTAAATTTTGTCTTAATTTTATTTGCCCAAGTATTATACAAAAATAAGGCAGGAAGAGGCATCACTGGGCTGCATTGTTCTGGATGACTTGGAGGTTTGCAGGCTTGCTCTTTGAACTAATGCGAATTGGCAGGCAAAATGCTTTCCAAGGAGATGAATTATATGCTCAGGTTACTTAGGTTTTTATCTGAGTTAGACAGAGAAATCAGTGTAGATAAAAATGAAATGACCCATTATCAAGTAATCAATGAGAAAGCTACACTCCTGCAATGTTTCTGGATCAATATACAAGTTACCTTTGAGGTAGAGGAATTATTCTTGAGTAGTTCAGAGCAGAACAAAGCCTATTTCCAGCAAGACTCATCTAATTCCGAGAGTAAAAGTGGAGAAAACCTCAAGGATAAGAAAGAGGGATGTTGTCTGCAAGGCAGCCTTGTGACAGCAACATAAAATGGGACCATTTAGAGGACTTGGTGTGGTAAACACTAGTGCTATGCACAAGCTCTATATTGACTATTATTAACCAAAGAAAGAATGAAGTAGATATGTGTGTGCCATGTATGACCTTAGGAAGTTATTCAGTGTGTTGGTTGCTTTTCTCTCATTGCTGAGACAAAATAGCCAACACTCAAAAATTAAGGAAAGAGAGGTCCATTAAACTCACAGTTTGTGGTGGTTTCAGTCCATAATCAACTGGCTTCAAGGCAGCGAGGCATGGCAGAGGAGCAACAGTTCATGGTGCAGAAAACAGCAAAAGCAACAAGAGCAAAAAAGGAGCTAGCCTTTTTCCCTCCCTTATACTGTATGCTGGCTACCTGCCTCAGGGCTGGTGCAGCATTCACACCACCGATCCCATCACTAGACAATGAGCCAATCACAAACTCTAGACTCAGCCGCCTTTGAATGGCCAGCCCCCCATGACTGCATGAGGCTTTGCCGGGGCATCCAGACATAAACTGTAACATTCAGCCTCTCACAGGTTCTCTTATTTGCAAAATAGGGATGGTGATACTATTTACTTAGTTTGCTAAATGACAGAGCAAATTAATAGAGCAGTGTACATACAACTTTTTTGAAAGTCTTAATTTCAGAAAAGTAACTGAGAAATGCATTTGATAGACCTGAGAGCCCCAAGTCTCTAGCAGGAACTCGGAGCTGGAGGAAGAGGAAAGGTAGCTTTCAGTGGACTTGATACAGTGTCAATCTTATCTGAGTAATCTGATTATTATCTACAGTCATCCCTTTTAATTCCCACAACCTCCTGAAATAGTTGTCATAGCCATTTTACAGGTGTGAAAATAAAGTTCAGAGAAACGTACATAGGATTACACAGGAATGAGCAGAGAAGCCAGGTTTATAGCTGCATCTACTAGTATCAAACTCTGGCTTCTCTATACCTTCTGCTGTGTTGAGACCATGTCTTATTCCTCCTTGAATATTCAGTATATTAAATAGTCCAGGGCTTGCCTCTATTTAAATAAATATTTACTAACAATATTGAGGATACCAATACAGATTACTTGTTTTATATTCTTTAATATAACATCTTTTATAATTATTGCTATTATTACAATTAGCATTTTAAATAACTATTGCTATATTTTCAGCAATATTTAAGTGCTTTGAATTTATCTTCTTTGAACTTTCTGTTATCACAGACTAAGTTGTGCTGCAGTAACAAATAATGTCAGAAATCTCAGTGAATTATCTCTTTGTGGCATGCACTTTGTGGATTGACTGTCACCCTGTGCCATGCTTCTTTCCTTTCAGGGCCTAAACAAGCTCCTTTTGGGACATCGTGAATCTTGTAGGAGAGAAGAAGGGTGCAGGAGCCAGGTGATAGCTCTTGAGGTTCTCCACAGAAGTAGCAAGTGTCACTTCACTCCCATTTCACTGGCCACAGTGACAGATGCCAGACATGATGGGGCAGGAAGAGCACCATCTTCATGTGGAGGGGCTCTGCAAAGAGCCCAGTGAGGAGCGGAGAGACAGGTGGCAAATGTTTTCACAATGATGCAATACACTTCACCACCTTACAGCAGGACAAACTGTGGGCTCTGGGAAGTACACACTGTGTTTCCTACTGCTGTTTATCTTAATACCTAGAATAGAACTTTCATTTTTCTAATTTCAATTCTTGCTTCTTTAGATAATTAGTTTAACTTTTCTTTTGTGGGAGACAGTCTTGTTAAAATCCCCAGTTCTCTAAGGGAACCTCAGCAGCCCTGAGTCATTCTGTCAGCCTGTGAGGTCACAACTCTCCCAAGGTCTCTGAGCTTCTACCCTCTTCTGCTGCCAGTCTGTCCTGAGCATACAGTGGTTTTTCCACCTGTCCTGTGACATGTGAAACTAGGAGAGGTTGAATACAGCAATCTCGCTCATGGCCAGGCATAAGAAAGGTTTGTAAACATGTAAAAATGCCACTCTTCTTACTTTTGTTTTGAAAAGTATAGTTGTGCTTTATAAAAATGTTAACATTTAATAGATTTTTAATTTTTTTAAATTTAATTTTATCTTTTGCAGGACTGAAGTTCAAACCCAAGGCCTCACACATGCTAAGTGCTCTACCCAGCACACTGGAGCTACATTCCCAGTCTGGTATTTTACTTTTTTATTGTTTTGTTTTTTGGGAATCAGGAATTGAACTCCAGACCTCACACTAGCCAGGCAGGCACTGTACTGCTGAGCTATATTCCCAGCCTCCAGCCTAGTATTTTAAAAATAAGATTAACAAATACTTATTTAATTTTTCCCTTTTTCATTTCTAACATGGGAATACCAATATCTGTATCTATATCTGTATATTACATGTATATAAAAGCTCTTTCAGGCCCTTAATGATCTTTTGAGAGTATAAAGGGTTTCTGAGAAAACAGCATTTGAACGCTTCTGTCACAGAGTAATTGTGGCAGGCTTGGAGCTTGTTGCTTGGAAAGATCCTTCACAGCACTTGAAGATTCCTGAGCTTTACTGAACAAAGACTGAGCCAGTGGGTTCCTGCAGATGCTGCTGCTGCTTCACAATCATCACCAGTGTTTTGTACCTTACATTTCCTCAAGGGAGAGACAATGAGCTGGTAAAGAAGACTGACTGCATGAACTATTCCCAGCCTTGCAGAAGTGCACAGCTTGATGGTGCATCAGTTGTGATAAAAGACGATGGACCAGGTAGGTGGTGCCTGGTCCTGGAAAGAAAAGTGTTGCTTTCCAACGAGAGGCGCTGGTCATTCTAGTCATTTAACATCACCTAGGAATTTTACTAGGATGTCTCACCAGTTTCATCACAGACAAACTGGAAACAAGTCTCGTGTTTACACTGATGGATAATAATAATGCAGGATACTTTGTACGGTGCTTCTCTTCTGGCTCTATGTGTGCTAATTAAGCATCCTTCCTTACAGGGACCATGCTCACCAGGTACTGTCTTCCTCCTGCTCTTGTCTGTGCTCTCTGCTAGCACTCACATTTCTAAAGAGGCTCCCCCACACAAAAGGACTCAAATGCATGGGCAGAGGCCTCTTCACTGTGGAAGATGCTTGTCAGCTCTTACCAGCTGTGCAGGGCAGGTCTGAAGGACTGACCATTCCATTGCATGTGTAGCAATTTAATGACAGCTTAGTTTCTTATGAGAATCTGATGGCGCTGTTTAGCAAGCAGTGCGAGGTATTCAGCATGCTGTGTTTTTTGGTTGTCCACTTCCCGGAAGCTCTGTACTCCTATGATATTTAATTCTAGTGATTTTTATTCTTATTTGTTGTTGTTGTTGTTAGTGGTGCTGGGGATTAAACTCAGGGCCTCACATATGTTAGACAAGCACTTTACCACTGAGTTACATCCCCAGTCCTTTATATTTTATTTTGAGAGGGTCCCTTTAAATTACCCAGGCTGGACTTAAACTTGCTGTCTTCCTGCCTCAGCCTCCAGAATAGTAGAATTACAAATGTGGGTCACAAAACCCTGCTAAGATATAATATCGATAAACCAACAACAATTTCAACAAAGCTTGTCAAGTACAGCAAAGACCTTAAACACAGCCAGTGACAGTAAATATAGCATTTGGAAGGCCCAGTCAGGTCAGAAATTCCTTCTGTAGTCTGTATGATTCTGCCAAAGTTGCCTAAAATTCCCTCTATCAATGTCATTGCTGGCACATAAGAAACTGTCTTCACAAAGCCTCTATGTCACATCGCTAACAGGTTGCTGGGGAAAGATTGGCTTCTCTTGGTAGGTCCTCATTCAGGCTTTGCTGGGATAGGATGGGTTCCTTTATCTGCCTGATCAGGCTGGGAGCTCAGGGGGAAGCTGGGGGAAGCTGCAAAGGTCTGACAGGGACAGGCCTGGCCATCTGTTGCCAAGGAGACATGGAAGAACCAGTAGGGGGTCACCTAGGGTTTGGGCTAGGAGAGCAACAAGCAAGTGAGTTCCTGGCTGTGCTGACTGTGAGGCTGGGGCAGGTGTCCGCAGAGGGACACAGGGGAAGGACCTCCAGCTGCCTAAGACTTACACTGACCTTGTGCTCTTCTGTAGAGGAATCTGCTAGAACAACAGCTGACACTTAGAAGAGCCTGGTAGTTGCTTGAACTCACATCTGTCCTCTTGTCTCACCACACTCACTGCCGCAATCTTGCCAGACAACAGTAGAGACAGGGCACAACTTCCTAGCTCTCTCCTCTGGGAGCATCTCCATGTGATTCACCACTGAGTGTTGAGCTGACCTTCTCAAGATCTACCTATTTCTCTCTTTATCCACCCCTTTCAAATATGTTCTTTGTTTTACAGATACAACGACACATCACCCTACTGCCCATTAAGAATTTTTTGAGGAATGAGCATTTTTTTTAAAATTTTACTTAAAGAGGAAAAAAAAAAAAGCAAAACAGAAAAAAGGGTAGAAACAATACAGAATTTCAAAAAAAAATAAACAGTAAGAAATCAGTAGTTGATAAATTACATATTGTTTCCTTAGATGTAGTTGTTCAAGTTACAAAATTAAAGCATACAAAGTGGACATTCAAACAGTAAAGCTTCAAACAGTTCTGTTCAATGATCCAACAAAAACTTAGCAACATGGTTATCAATCTTACACTCTTAAATATACATGCAGTTATATCCTTTAGAGCACTTGCTTTTTCTCCTTTTGCTTTTTAAGTCCATTATTTGTTTAGTTATATCATGTTTCAGGTTGCTTAGTACCTTACTGATCTGTTTTGTTGTTATTTACTTTTTTATTTTTTAATTTAATTTATGTAAGTATTTTTTGCATTAAAAAATTTATTTAAAGAGAAAAAAAAGCAAAGCAGAAAAAGGGGTAGAAACAATACAGAATTTCAGAAAAAAAAAGCAGTAAGAAATCACTAGTTGATAAATTACATACTGTCTTCTTAGACCTAGTTGTTAAAGTTACAAAATTAAAGCATACAAAATGGACATTCAAACAGTGAGACTGCAAAGAAGTTCAATAATCCAGTAACAACTTAGCAACATGGTTATCAAATTCTACACACTTAAACATACATGCAGCCATATCCTCTAGAGCACTTTCTTTTCTTCTTTTTATTTTTTAAGTCCATTATCTGCTTAGTTATATCCTGTTTCAGGTTGCTTAGTACTTTACTGACTTGTTTTGTTGTTGTTATATACTTTTAATCACCTTATATAATTCTGTTGCCTTGTTTTTGAGTTTCTCCTCATCCATGATCCATGGATCAGCTTTGGTGGAGTTGGGAGATTTTTGGAGGTATTTTGCTACTTTCTTATCTACTTTTTTTTTTTTGAAGGTAGCAAAATATAGCAGAACAAGACAGAACAAACCCATGCTACTGCAGTGCAATAAAACTACCACAGAACCTCAGAGCAGGTCACCAGGACACGAGCAATGGGCTCAATAGTACAGCCCATTTTGTGCACATTAGCTGTTCTTTCAGTCAGGTAGAGGAAAATGGAAGGAAATATTGAAATTTTAAAAACAGAATATTGAATAAAGCAGTACCATTAATCAAAACTGAGCAAAACAGTGATAAAAATATTTGCCTTCAAAGAGATGGTAGAAGGAAATCCCCCTTACTTGCCATGCTGTATACATTCATCCTCCAAAAAGATACTCAGACCACTGGCACCTACTTGCTAAGAGTGGGGAGTATGGATCAATGTCTGATTCTTAGCGCATGCACCAGCAGGGCCCCAGCTGCTTACCAGGGCAGCCAGTAGGCTGCCTGTTCTCCCAGCGCCCAAAGTTCCAACATGATGCAGAGCTCAGGAATCACTGATAGTTCTCGCCCTGGTGTGCCAGTGGCCTGCCAGGGCCCCAGCTGCTCACCAGGGTGGCGAGTAGGCTGCCTGTTTTCCCAGCGCCCAAAGTTCCAACATCATGCAGAGTTCAGAAATTGCTGATAGTTCAGGAATGAGCATTCTTAAATTATTTTTTCATCCTGTGTTTGGGTGATGACATGATTTTTCTCCTTTGGGGTAGTAACTGGGGGACTCATGGACAAGATTCTTAATATTGAATTAGTTTTATGTTATTGGACTAAAACTTGCCTAGTACACTAGTCCTTTGATGTATTGCTGGATTTCCTTTGCTAAGATTTTGTCAGGTTTTAAAATCAATGGTATTCAGATATTCTAGAAAGAATTAGGAAGCTTTAATTCTTTATGCTCTGGAATGTAACACTGGAAATTTAAAAGAATTAATCCATGGATCCATTTAGGCATGGGGTTTTTTTTCAAGCACAACTATTTGCAAATTTTTAAATTTCTGTCAAAGTTATTGATCATTTTTTTTTATTTATTAGCACAGGGATTCATGCCTTTGCACAGTTGTTGGGAGGCCTGGAGGGGTTGACCTTGGTGTGCACCCAGTGGGTGACTACTGCTCAAAGCAGCCCAAACAGGGAAGTTATTGCTTCCAAAGCCACTATGGGGGACACGTGTTCATAAGCACACAACTGAAATATGTCACCACTGCTTCTGCTGTAGCACAATGTCCCTCCCACACCTGTGGCTGCCAAGTGAAACTTCCAAAGGAGCAGGAAGTGACACCTGTCTCACTTCCACCCTGACTCATGCAAACACTTGTGATCTGAGAAAGCCAATATCTATGCAAGACTTCAGGCTCTGAAGGAAGCAGGGTTTTCATCTTTCCAGCATGAAGTCTGCAAGCCCTGCATGGTATTGACCACCATCCCCTCCAGGTGACTGCTGTGAGGACCAGGTGCAGTCATTCAGACGGGTGCCTGGGCAGGATGTGATCGATGCTGCTGCTGTTTGTAAAGAGCAAGCCGGGCACCAGGCACTGTGCTTGTTTACTACACAGGGTGGACAAATTAGCCCAATTTTTCTGCTATCCTCAAAATACTCCCAGTATAAATAGGAAGTAGATATTGAAGAAATAATTATCTCACAACAGAAAGTATATAATGAGAAACAACGGGACTGGGTACATCTGTTGGTGGTATGTGTTCACTTATCATTCGTTTAAAAGTAAACTTGTTGATGAGATTCACCAGTGGGTTCTGTCTGTAGTCAGGATGTAGAGGTGTTAGATGCTTGTCGTGCTGGTTGCGTGGTACGTGGATGTTGGAAACAGGAAGGGAAATGGGAGAGAAGGTCTTAGAGGTGGAAAGTGGGGCTGGACCTTCCAGGATGAAGGAGATTTTAGGCAGAGAGGGGAAAGATGGCAAATTCACAATCCCAGCATGGCACATTTATGATGAATTTTAGGCTCTGGCTGAAGGCAGAGTTTCCCAGTGTGTTTTCTTGAATGCTAGTCCTCAGAGCAGTCTATGCAGGGACAGCTCTGGGGTTAGACATTGTGGAGACCACAGCAACTGTCATCCATGTTGAAAAGGCTCACACTAAAGCATTAGCTTTAACTCAGGATTGTGTTTTCTGGTCCATGGAAAACTTCTTTGATCTATCTATTAGCATAGACCACAGTCCTGAGTATGCACACAACCCTGAGAGTACCCCGCACTGTGTCCACGCAGGGAAAACGAGGCAAGGAAGCCAAGCATTACAGTGCCACACGACAAGCTCCAGCAAGCCAGGGATAGTGTTGCTGCAGCACTTTCCTCAGCAGTCAACCCAGGACCTGGCACACGGTGGATGTGCAAAGAATGATGGGGATGAAGTTTTTGAAGTAACAAATAAGCAATAGTTCAATTCATATAGCTCAATGCTCGGATTTATGGTTTTATTAACAGACCTCCCAACTCACAGAAAACATTTCCAAAAAGACACAGAGAATTCCTCCACACAAGAGCTATGCAAAGACTCTGCCCTCTAAGGCTACGGATGGCAATATTTGGGACATACTTAGACCAAAGAGTTACTCACTGTCTCTCTGAAATTCGCATTTAACTGAGCGCCCTATATTTTTATTTGTTTAAGGGACAAACTAGAAATCTTTCTACTTGTTAATGTTTCTTGCTAATCACCTTCCGAAAAGGCTTCATAGAGTTGTATTTTACTTTTCAATGTATCACAGGGCCAAGCCTTTTAAGTGGGTCCGAGAAGACAAACAAATTATGAACAACTTATATTCTTTCAGGTTCCTGCTGTGAGGGAAAGCTTTTGAGTAAACAGGTAAGTGACAAAGCATTTCTTTCATCAGTGTGGGCCCTGCCACACCAAGGAGGAGCCGAGCCAACTCCTCTAGCAGGGGTCCTGGTGTGACTGACCTCCACAGGAACCAGAAGAGGCATGTGAAGAAGGAGCCGGGAGGACCAACTGCTAATAAGGGAGGCAGTTTGGAAAGCACAAAGGGAGATACTTGCGCTTGTCACCCGAGCCAGGTGCATGCCATTAGGAGTGAATATTTATAGCCACAAAATTCCTGGCACTCAGACCAGGTGATCCCTTCATTTAGTGCAGACCTGTGACGCTCTTAGAAGCGTCCTGTTCTCTGTCCATCTCTGTCCTGCTCCACAAGCGTGCACTGAGGCTGAGCACAAGCCATCCATTATTCTGCTGCCAGAAAGTTCTTGACCTTAAGACAATTAAAAAAGAGCAGTAAGAGGAAAATGGCAAAAAATCCTCCTTTTCTGCCTCTGGCTGGTTATTAAGCCTGTATGCTTTTCTTTTGTGCTTGGTTCTGAATTTTTGTCTTTTTTTTTTTTTTCATTATGAGACAGGGTCTCATTATGTATCCCAGGCTGGTCTTGAACTTGTGATCCTCTTGTCTCAGCCTCCAAGAGTTCTGGGATTTATGTGTGCTTTTGAAAACACAAATCCTTAGGTAGCTTTCTGTATTGCAGTCTTTTTGTGTGGATTATTTCCGATGATGCACTTGGGGGAATTTGCTTCTGCGGGGAAGGGCGATGACTTGCTTAAAGCACTGATTAACTGCGCTTTCATTCCTCGCTTTGCTCATTTTATAAACATTAACAAATGCACACTCTATGCCAGGGACCATGTGCAAGGCACAGATCAAACAGATAATGCACAGTCCATGTGCCTAAGGAGCTGACAGGTTAAACGAATACTTGCAATTCATTGAGCTAAGTCAGCTGCAGGAGCGGCACAGAGGCGCTGCGAAGTGGGCTGCAGGAGCGGTTCCACCTGTGGGCTGTGTGCAGGGCACTATACAGAGATTTATGAGCTGGGTGCTGGAACCAATAGGCCTTTTATAAGAGTAGAAAGGAAGGATGGGGATTCATGCAAAGACAAGTAGAATTTGTTATTTGGTGAGAGGCCTCTGCAGACAAAAGATGAGTCATTGAGAACCAGAAAGAAAGCAGCATAAATTCTTTATTTTTTATAAAAAAATTAACTTTGTTAATTCCCAGTATGTGACTGACAGTTTGGCACATATGACTTATCAATAAGATGGTCCCAATGTATGATAGTTCAGATAAGGATTTTGGATTTTACAATGTGAAAAGCGGTGCTGTGAATTTCCATAGTTGCCCATGCTGTATTTTCTGGCCACTCTGAGCCACAGCAGTGATGCAGAGTTCCTGGTCAGCCACACAGACACAAAGATCATCAACCAATAGGCCAGTGTACAGTCCTGCTGGGTTAGGATGTTGGATACTTTAGGCATATTAAGTATTGATATTCTTAGCTGATGATGTCTATTGGGAGTAACCTCACTGTAGTAAGGGTACCTGAACGAGCTACCTGTTTCATGGATGTCACGGTTCACAATGCTTTGCCAAGAGAGGGCACTTGTGATCTAATCAGGTTACTACTGCTGGAGTGGCAGAATTAGAGATTCACCTCACAGCTCCCAACTCAGGCTACAACAGTGCCAACAGGAGTCTAGATATTTAGGTTTCTTATTAGTCAAGGGTATATCGAAGTGTGGGTCATGGAAACAATGCCTAGGACACTGATTCATTATTATTGGGTTTCGAAAGCAAACGTTAATAGAATCAGCACTGTTCAGAACAGGGGCCCAGTAACCTGTCTAACAAACTCCCTATGTTAAGCTGTTAAAGCTGTGTTAAGGTTTATATCTGGATGTCCCCCAAGAGCCTCATGTGCTCATAGGTGGGACCTTTGGAAGGTGATTGGGTTGTGCGGATCATAGGTGGTCTGCTGTCAGGAGGCAGGGTCTGGTCAGAAGAGGCGGGTCACAGTGGACATGACTTAGAAGGGTGTATCCCCCTTCTTGGCTCCTCCCCTGATCTCTCTGCCTCCTGTCTGCCACACTGTGAGCAGCTTTCCCCAACCATGGTCCTCTTCCATGCCATCCTGGTTTGGAGCCAGCTGACCACAGACTGAAAAGTGCGCCAAATTCTCCTCTCCTTCTTTCAGTTGTGTGTGTCAGGTATTTTGTCCCAGCAGTGAGGGACGTAACTAAGATAGGCTGCCTTGGCATGAACTCTAGACTGGGGGCTTAAGTAATTAAGACTTTCTCACAGTTTTGAAGCTAGAATTCTAAGGTCATGTCCTGGGGAGGGCTCTGCTACAGCTCACAGCTGGCCACTGTCCCACTGCGTCCTTATGTGTTGAAGAACAAGTGCTCTTCTTGCCGGGGCCCCAGGTCTGTTGGATCAGGGCTTTGCCTTTATGCCCTCATTTAACTTCAGCCACCTCCTCAAAGTTTCCTTCTCTAGAACAGACACGTGGTGTGACAACCAGGGCTTCAATTTAGGACATTTGAAGGGTGCAGGTACCATTCAGACCATAGTGCATGTGTGTGCTGAAATCTGAGGACCACTGTTCTGCCTAACTAAGAAAGAAGCATCAGGGTAGTCTTGATGATAGCTCTCTTTGTCCCAGAGTCAAATCTGAGAGAAGAGCAGAACCCTGTGAGATTCACAGTCCTTGCCTTGCCTGTTGGACGAATGCTATTATACATGCAATGGGAGGCAACATGGGAACCACATGTAGTCAAAAAACTTTAACAGCCATACAAAAATAAAAACAGCAAAAATGAATTTGCCACTGGGTGGGCCAGGTATTGCTAGACCATTCCAGCTCTCACCCCAGAGCCCAGGGAGGGAAGCAGAGGTGTGCAGTGTGACGTGCTGTTCAGGGAGCATCATTTCTAAGAAAGGCTTCATGATTATGATTAGCCCTGAAATGTTTTTGTTAACATGACTCCTCTTACCAGCAGCTCAAGATGTCAAATGCAAGCAGAGAGCAGCTGACAGCTCATCCTAGCAGTTGGAGAAATTGTCCTCATTCAATATGCTGTTTACCATTTACATAAGAAATCGCAGGCTGCCAGCGCTCCCTGAAAACTCAGCTGTGCTGACTTGGTGAGAGTTTGCTCTTAAATTAAGATGGAGCTGTTTGATCGATCCTCTTCAGCTGTCACTTCTCACCTCCTCTGAACCTTCCTAGACTACAATAAAGGTCTTCAAAGGTTCCACACTGGATTCCAACCAGGAAGAATCCTGAAACTGGCTCTTTCAGATGGGACAGTGTTTGGTGCCATCATAGGGGTGGGGAGAGGGCACGGAGGGAGTCCTCTGAATTTCACAGAGTGAAGGAAGCAGGAAGTTAATCATAAGCTGACTGTGTCCATACTTCACAAGACCAAATTTGGTATCTGCTGGGCTCTAGGTGTGCTATTGCTGATGTCTTAGTCCCACTGGTTCCCCAGACCTCACAGTGACACTGTGACAGCACATTCTTGTCCTGTTGGGGAAACTTGGGATGTTTGGCAGGTGAAGTTTCATGAGGAGGGCACTAACAGTCACTCTCATGTACTGGAGAGATTTTTGGAAAAGGAAACAGGCTCATTATAGGTGAATTAGCACACATCTTTAGCTCAGGAAAGAAACCCTTTAAAATAGGTTTAATAAGTAGAGGGTCCAACACTGTCTGTCTGATCTGGGAACCATTAGCCAACTTAACAAACTTAGGATAGCTACTCTGTAATTGTGCTTGTTTTGTGATTAAAAATGTTGTAATTTTTATTTAGACTTTAGCAAGAGGCCAAAAAGACATGGATACAAACCATCAATGGTTTTCATTCTTTTTAAGAGAAGGAATTCTTTTTCCTTTGCCAGAGGTTGATTTGGCTGCAGGTCCAGCTCGGACTGCCGCGTTGGTCTGTATAGGATGCAGGCTCCAAGGCTCAGCTGTCCGTTGTTCATGGCTCCTCTGAAGGTGGCACCTAAAGTCTTCTCTCAATGGTTCTGAGAAGCTCAGTTTTAAAACAGTAAGCTTTCACCACAATGCAAGTACTGGAATATCACTTGGTTAATTTTGTATCCTTAATTTTAATTGACAACAACAACAGTAATGATCCTTGGACACCATGCCAAGCTTTTTGCATATGTTATATTCATTGAGTCTTCACAACAGGCCTACCCTGACCACCACATCATCTCCCACATTGCACTACACAGAAGCCAGTGCTGACCCAGCTCTCAGACTTGCCCAGAGTTGTAAAGCAAGAAGGTGAAATTTGATCCCTATCTAAATTGCAAATCCTGCTACCTCCAAAGAGAAATGCATCTTTCCTGTGGCAGTTGCTAGCCTAGCTATAGTTTTTGTTTTCCTGAGTATCCCCCACATCCAGTTGCTACACATCTAGGAAAGAAAGTGGATTTGTGGGTAGTGACTGCCTGGAGTCTGGAGTTGAGGAGACTTCTAAGGCCTCTGCTGCTGGGGCAGGGAGGGAAAGGAACACAAGAACTTCACCTGGTCTAGTGTATCACCGTACCTCTTTATTTCTTTCTAGTAAAAGACCCACTTGAAAGAATAATGGGAGTATTTCAAAAGAGCCCTTCTTTCCCTCATCTTTCAAGAGACTAACTTTCTAGATAGTACTTAAAAACATTCTCATACTATCTTCATTTCATTGGAGATTTGCAGTTCAGAGATCTCAGTTTCACTCCCAAGAGACCATGAACTTGGGTTTAATCTGACACTGCTGTCTTTTAGGGCATGGAGGCAAAGACAGCATCTCGTCTCTGGACTGTCTGAACACAGCAATCTTCTGTGTCTTCTGCATAGAAGTGGGTAAAATGAAGGAGGCGTAGGGCAGGCTTTTCAGTTAAAGGCAGTGCAGAATACCCTGGCAAAGTCTTGGAGTTTGTCATTCTTGGATTTTTCCTTAGTACCTAACTGCTAACAGAAACTCCTACAATCTCCAGGAATCTGCAAATTTCCTCCACAGTTGTATTCTTGGTGGGCAATTTTCAAGTAGCCAATCCGAGTGCGTTATTCTGTTTTCCTTGCTGCTGACTGGCTGCTGTCCTGTGACTCATCTTAGGCAGATGCATCTAGCAGTCCTGCACCATAACAGGTTGCTCTACGTGTTCTTGGTTTTATTATTCTTAAAGCCTTAAGATGCCACCAAAAGGCCCTGTGCCTTCAAAGGCTTTATTTATACAGCATTTTTAAAAATTAAATTACACAGCTGTGAGAGACATAGCATATTTAGGGTTTAAATTGTGAAAAAAAGCATTTATGAGCATTTTTTCAGAACACATTTATGAGTGCTTCCTCAGCGGAAGACTCCAAAACCTATCTGCTGCAGGACTTTGCTAATGGTGCACAAGAACTCTGGATGGGAGGGAAGGTATCACACAGCGGCATCCTTGATGCTGTTTGGTTCTAGGCGATGAACCATTAACATGGTCCTGCTATAGACAATTTGTTTCTGTCCCCATATGAACACATTGCTCCTTTGCAAATCTTATGTGTTCCCCTGGAGAAAGGGTGAGTGAGTCTGGAAGTGACTGCTTAGCTCTCCTGGCTGCCCACTGAGGCGTTGCCTGGGGCTGCTGCTGTGGATTGATTAGCACAGACCATCAGTTCTGGAATTTGTGGAGACTGCAGTGACTTTAATCAAATATCCAGAAACAATGCCTGGCAGGTGACAGTCTGAGGAATGCTCACTGTAAGACACATAGAAATTTCCGGAGAAAAGCTAAGTGGAGAAAAGATTGATATAATTACCAGCACAACCATGTAATAATGACTGACACAGTGACTGCATACATTCAGGCATTACAACTGGGACAGTAAGGAACCAAATCCTAACCTCCAGACAAGGAGGGAGGGGTTTCTATGTCACCAGCAGCATCAGTTTTATTTAGAGACTTACCTCAGAAGATTCTAGCATCATCTGTTGTGCATCTCCAGAATATATGCTCAGCACTTGTCATTAATCTTGCTCTGCCAGACTGAATGGAGATTCCTGATTAGAAGGCAGACTGAGCTTCTCAAGCCAGTTCACTTGTCCTGCTTCAAATGTAGACATTCCAGACAAAACACATTGAAAAAAATAGGCTGCATGACTGAGTATTCAACTGACACACCTATAAGTGCTGGAAGTAAGGAACACCCAGTGGAGCAAGGGAGTAGATAGATCAGGTGTAGCCCAGAAACAGACCAAAGTCTTCAGGAGTGCAGTTATGTTGCTACTACAGTTTAGGTATAAAATGTTCTGTAGAGCCTCAGAAATTCAGAGGTGATTGGAACATGAGGGTTCTAATTCCACCTGTTACTCCATTGATGAGATCATAATCCATGGCCTCATTGGGAAGTGATGGAAATTTAGGAAGCAGGGCCATTTAAAAAGAGGAGTTCATGGAGAGGTGACCTTGGCTGTATCTGCCCTCCAGCCACTTGCTCTGTGCTCTTTCCCTCTCTCCCTGAGGCGGGTGGCTTTGCTTCACTGTGGCTTCCTGCCATGAGGCTCTGCTCACCTTAGGCCACAGCTGGGGGACCACCTACCATGGACTGAAACCTCCGAAACCATGAGCAAAATTAACTCTTCCTCCTTAAAGTGGGTTTTTTCTATGTATTTTGTAGCATCAATGAAAAAATAACACAGATACTCATAAGAGGGCAGGAATTTAGGTCCCATCCTATATGGGGAGAAGCAAGAACTGAACCTGCAAGGAAAAAAAATAGTGCCCAGAAGTTGGAAAAGAATTGGCTATTCTACTATATTTTAAAGTCTTACCTTTTGGCCCAAGAACATGGCATTGGAGGGGAAGAGATGTGACCAGGGATATGGAAGAAGGAACTGACATCCTACATCCTAGTTATGGGCAAATGTGCAGCCAGAATTCTTATCCTGCCCTATTGGCATGAAAAACCGTGCAGGGTCTCTTTCAGAGCTCCTTATGCCATCTCTACACTCAGTGTGCTCAAGTGGGCTCCTGCAGAAATTGTCCCCAAAGATGACCTCAGAGGCAAAAAACACAGGGTTCTGGGAAACCCATCCCATAAGAGTTAGCTACCAGTAGCTATATACAGGGGCGAGAGTGCTCCACAGGCATCTCAGATATGGAGTAGTATGGAACACACTTAAAAATATGTACGTTTAGAGGGATTAAAGAAGAAAAGGCAAATTTCAAATCCACAAAGCTTATAGAAAACAACAGGTAAACTTGAAAAACAAGTGGAAGTTTATGAAACAAAAATATGTGGTAATTAATTGATATCAGTAGGTTGGATGGGCAATTATTTACAAACTTCCACCTTTGAGAAACTGCAATTTCTGTAAATAGAGTTTCACAAGAGCTCAGTCACATATGCTCACTAACATGGTATCATAGGTTTCTGTTGAGTTCCAACAGGAGTTGAGCAGTTGCCATAGAGACAGAATGACCCAAAAACCCTGAAGCATTTACTATCTATCCCTTTAGGAAAATATTTGCCAACCCTTGGTCTGGATTGTATGTACAAGAGAATTGGTGATTTGGAAGGCAGAGCTAAAGACATCCCCTAGAACATGGCACCAAAAGATACACAGATGGAACAGCTTATAGGGAAGTTGAGACATGAGGGACATCACGAGAAGCCAGGCACGTCCATTTCATCAGTGTCTGGGTTGCCTGTCCTCTGCAGAGAGCACTTGCAGATGACACAGTCTAGCTGGCTATGGTCAGGTTGTCCTGTGAGTTCTGGCCCATGGGACATGGGCAGGAGGGAGCAGCAGCACTTTCCAGCTCACCTAAAAGACCTCTCCTATGTATTCCTGCATTAGAAGATGGATGTTCTTGGTTTCTCTGTGAATGGTGCTCCATCCTGTCTGCTGCCTTATGTAATATGCACTAGAAAGGAACCCCTCTAAACCCACTGATGTCTTGAGTTTCTTCCATGGTGGTCACCACCCTACTTGGTGTGTATATAATAGAAATGCAGAAGGAAAAGAAAGCAACTAGTGCTCTTTGACCTGAATGTACATTTGAAGCTTCTGTGCATCTTGACTTTCATGGTATGGGAATTTTTAGGTATTTTGCATGTCTACCAAGATCCCTGATGCTGAAGATAATCCTGATCCACAGACTATATTTTGAGAAGCAAAAATGAGAGAACGAGGGAGAGGTGGTATTCAGAGAGAGACTGATAGAGAAGGTCGCGTCTTTAACATGCCAGAAGCTATTCTTTGTCTATTTCCTTCTATTTCTTATTTCTCAAGTGAAAGTGTACTGACCTTCAAATACTGGGGAAGCTGGCCAGTACATTTTGGCAGATGGCGACACTGGGTCCATCTCATGTTTCTGAAGGTCACTTTGGCTGTCTTGGTTACTCACATGTATTTGCACTCAAAAGTGCTACGGGAGTCCCATGTATAAAAATTTGGATGGATTTTTGTCATATTTCATAATTGTCTTTGCCAAGAGCCCTATGTAAAACACTTTCACTTTCTGCTCCATTTTGGGACCAGATTAAGTGACTCTACATATCCCTGGACTCTAACCTCTGGACAAGAGAACATCTGGAAAACTCAGGTTTCCTGACCTGAGGTCCTCAGTCGAGAGCAGCATGGATTCAGAGTGGGGCTGGAGCGACCCCAGCTAGCGGACTCCTCTGGATTTCACCTGGCCCAGCCAGCAATGCTGTGGCCACCAGGGCTGTTCTCCACGGGTGACTCCCTCTGCTCCGAGGCCTTGATGATGGACAGCAGCCGGGGTAGGGACTGCATCAGCCTGTGGCTGGAGCCCGATGTGTGCTCAGCTTTCCCGAGCAGGCCTGAGGCCCTGGGTGGGAAACTCGGCGTGAATGTCATGGCAATGTCATATGCCAGCCTGCAAAGAGACATCCTGTACAGCAGGACCTGAAAGCACAGAGGAGAGAGATGCATGAAGACAACCTAGCAAACTTGAAAACTGTTATTTAAATGAGCTTGTCCCATCCTCATGAAGGATAATGGGTGCATTGGCAGAGTCTAAATTCTCATCTCTATATGTACTTAGTTTTCTGTAGTCTGTACAATTTGTATTCATAATCAATTTTTTATTCACTGAGGCTATAGCTTGCAATATCTATGAATGAGTATGCTCAGAATTCAGTTCTAACATTGATATTAGCTTTTTCTCTTGTTCTGCCAGATGTACTGTAACTAAAGCCACCTCCCATCTCTCAAGAAGAAGGCAGAGCACACAATCATACACGGTAATACAAACACATAATAAAATATTAAAATGGCTAATATCAAAAACTTAGCACAAAACAGGCACTGCTTTAAGGATTCTTTGGGTCTTAACCCACTTGTTCCTAATACAATCACCCACCATGCAGTATTGTTACCCCCACCTTACAGAAGGAACCCGAGGCTGAGGAGTTAGTTATCTGTACAGGTCACATGGCTGGTAAGTGACCGTGTCCAATTTGAGCCATCAGTCAAACTCCAGAGATGGTGAGGATGGTGGCCTGCCATCGTTTGGTACAGTCCAGGATCATTTTCTTTTTCCTCACAGAGGCAGGTGGCCTGGGAAGTCCTATGGGATCCTGGACTTGACTTGTCTGATGTGGCAGCCTCCAAGCTCTTGAAGATGCCAGTTTAAACTGAGATATCCTGTGAGAGTAAAATGCAGACTGTGTTTTGAAGACTTAAAGAATGCGAGACATCTCTTGTAATTGCAGCATTTCATACTGGTTGAATTGTAGAAATAAAATTTTTTAGGTATAAACTGTCCCTGACTTGTGATGGCTTGACTTATGATGTTTTGTACAAGGATTTTGTGAAAGTAAATGCATTTGCAGAAACTGTACTTGGGATTTTGAGCTTGTATCTTTTCCTGGGCTGGGAATACACTGTGTGACCTGCGTGCCCATGCTGGGCAACTCCCTGCTAGCCCATGACAGTGAGGAGCCACTGTGTGCTGTGCTAGCTAGGGAGGATGATGGGTAGGCCAGGTGGATTTAGTGCATTTTTCACTGAACAATATTTTCAACTTGCAATGAATTTACTGTGATGTAATCTGTTGTAGTCAGGGGTTGTGAGGAGAACAATTAGAATCAGAACACAGAATTTATGTTATTATTTTATGATGGTCACCCAGAGTTAAACACAAGAAATTTCAGGAAGTCTGTCCACAGCACTAAAGACACAGAATATTCAGCCAAGGGCCTGGATCCCAGAGCAATGTCCTACATGAGTCCAGATGGAGACCCAGAGCTCATGACAATACTTCCCACAAGTCCAATTGGAGGTCTAGAGCCCACTCCAGTCTATTTTATGGACCTGAGCTGGGAAGGCCCAAAGGTCAGCAGTGGAAGCTAGAAAGTCTATGCCAGCGAGGTAAAGGAGCTGTGCTGGTAGGTTGAGGGTTCTGGAGCCGAGAAGTCACACTCAAAACAAGACCACGGCTGTCTTGAAAAGCACCGCAGCCATCCTCAGTGACATGGAGGCCTTGAGCTCTTCCAAGGACAAGCACAGTCGAGTACATGCCAGGAAACCAGTGTGACGAGTTTATCCTGGAGATTAAACAGCACACATCTTCTCACTCCGGAGCCAGGAAGCGAAGCTCAGTATAAGGACCAGAGCTCCCCCAAGGTGAACCACAGCCACTCTCACCAACTAGGTTCTGAGCTCCTCTGATGACAATGGTCAAACTCACACTAGGGAAGCTAGTCATGACGAGCTCCTCCAGGAGAACCAATGGCTCAAATAGCAACACTTAGAGAAACTCACAACGCCTCACCCATCTTCTCCACATTTCTGTTTATGCTGGCAACTTTCCTCAGGTGAAACATCTATGCTCAGCACCATGCTGGTTTAATTCAGCTGGTGTTACCTTGACCACCAGTCTGTGATCTGTAACATAATCCTATCACAAGCGGCATTCATATGTAGGAGTAAATAAAATATGTTTTTTATAACTAGTTTCACACTTTTTCTTTTTAAAATGTGGCTTCTGGAAAGTTTAACATTAGTTTTTCACATACTCATCTCATACACTGAGGCTCCCAGTAGGCACTAACACTGACTAGACTGAGCATATAGAAGTTACCAGGGTAGCTCTGGTGCCTGTTTTCAAATAGCTGGGAACTCGGTGTAAGAAGTATTTCCGGAGCCCATAATTACTCATCAACATTCTTCAGCATTACAAGGAAAAATGGGGTGAGGAGAGATTACGCAGGTCACCTAACACTTAGGCCAGTCAGTGAATAGTTGTTGAATGAAGAATGAATCTAGGGCTTTTCCTGTGGAAGTAACTTCCAGAGAGAATTCCTAAGATCAGGAGGGGCCAGGTGAGATCATCGTGGCTTCTGCTATGACCACAGGTTCTGCCCCAGGGATGACCATGTCTACTCTCGTTTTCTCCTCTGCGGCATTTCCCTGCATTGCACAACCCAGTTAGAAGGGTTTTTATTTTGTTCTTCCTGTCCAGTGTAAATGAGCTTTCCAGTAGAATGACTTTTAAATGTTCTGTGGCCCTAAAGTACAAAATGTCCCCTATTTCTCCCCTCCAAGCAATCTCTACTTGAGTGCTGAGTTACATGAGTGCTTATTCTTACAGCAATTTAGAGAGGAGGTGAGGGAAGCCACCCATCCACCTGGGGCAGAATTTGCTGCCTGATGCTAGTCCAGAGGGGAAAGAACCCAGAATGGGAGCCAACTGGGGACAGAGGACAGTTTGGGAAGTCTGTGGGGAATACTGGGCCCTCACCTTTGGTTCTTGGGTAGCAACTGGGGAGCTGATTTGGTTGGCTCTCCTTTGGTTCTTTGCAGATCTATGCCAAGACACTCAATGAACCAGAAAATAATTAAACCACTGCAACCCGTGATGACTGCTGGTTTCTCAATCTGTGAACCTCACCTGGATCTTTCACTGGACTGATGCACACAGAAGTAGATCTCATGGTGGGCAACTCTTCAGCAGGGAAATTAGGCAGTGTGCTCTGAACGTACTGGGCACCTAGCAATATTCGTTAAATTAATGTGTAGTAAAGGATACCAGGTTTTTGGTTAATTGGCCACTTTATAATAACTTCTTGAGAAGTGAACTCCCCCAGGCATTGGAAGATTATTTTGGTAAATTTTGCACAGCTCTGTTTGGAGGTTATCCTAAAAACCTGACTGGACATCAGCTGGACCAGTTATCTTTGCAACCAGTTGAAAGGTTTCTGTGATTCTGTGATTCCAGGTACTTGATTCTGTGATTTTGGTCAGAGATGAGATTCTAACCTGGCAGTGGGTTATGTTCAAGGCTTCGTGTCTGCCTAGTACTGGCCATTATTCTTGTAGCAGGGCATCTCAAGCATGGCACTACTGACATCTTTAGGCTGGGGGCATCCTGGGAATGGCAGGATGCTGGGAAACATCCCAGCCTCTGCCCACTAGATGCCAGGGCTTCTTCCTCTTCCTGCAAGTGGCAGGTAGAAAAGATACTTCTAGACATTGCCCAGTGTGACATTCCTGATGGACAGGAATACAGGGCACAGCAGAGCCCTGACAGGACCGCCGCGTGCAGAGGCAGGCTCTCGGGATGTCCTATGGCATGCGAAGTTTGGGGCTGTGTCGTTGCCAGCACTTTCCCTAGTGGATGTTAGCATTGCCTGCCCTCTCCTAGTGCTCTCAGTGCCCTCTCTTAGGAGCAATGGGGAGGAGCCACCTGTGGCACTGTGTGGCTCTGGAGTGGCTGACTGGCCCAGGCCGGCATCAGGTCTGCACTTGCCTGCTCTGTCCTTTGTATAGGACAGTGCTTCCAGACCCACCTGGGGCTTTCACACACTAGCATACCTGGCTTCATGGTAGCTCCTGGCTCCCAGGTGTCTATATTTTTGTAAGACTTCTCAGGTGACTGCGCAGCAAGGGTAAGAACCCTGGCACTGCAAAGACCATGCTCTGGGCAGTAGACCATGGCTGGCTGTGCCTCAGCTTGTGGTAGGAAAGCAGGCATGGCAGAGCTGCTGGGGCGGGAGCATAACTGGATCCCAGGATGCAAGCACCAACCAAATATCAGGGCCCAGCCTGTGGGAGCCCTTGTAGGCCCCACCATGTGTGGGCTACGTGAAGAGACAGGTGCTGCTAAAAGCCTGCCATGGCAGCTTTCCCCGTGTAGCCCTCCCTGTGTTCTCTAGGGTATATTTATTTGGGTTTTGATTTTTCATTTTTCCTCTCTTTTGTTCAGCCCAAGTTCCCTCTGCATTGCCAGTGTCTCCCTTACCCTTCATTTTTATCTTTTCAAATAAACGTTGTCACCATTTCTGCTTGTTTCGTTCAGTTCTTTGTTCTAGGTAAAAAGAAACTGGAAACCAAGACATGAGCATCCCCGAACCCAGGAGCATTTAGAAGGAGCCTACCCAATAACACGTGTGCCACCTTCTCTTGGTGAGACCAGGATAACAGCAGCTTCCTCTGGAGCTTCGCTGATGAGGAAAGGAGGTGACATGTGCATGACAAGAGCTCCATAAGTATCCTTTGCCCTACTGGCCTCCTCTCCCTCATTCCTTGTCTTCTTTTCCTGCCTCTGGGTCAGCCATATTTCAAACCATTCTTCTGGTATCTTTGGGTGTCTCCATCCACTCCCTGTGGTGCCATATTGCTTCTGCCCCTGAGAAAAACTAGGCCTGCATGTTTTTGAGGTAGGGGCTCAGCAAGATCTCCCCAGATGTCCCTAGAGAACCCATTGGCGGGGTCACTGTGAGTGACCAACACATCCAAGAGCCACACACCTGGTTGGAGGAGCCTCACTGGGAGTCTGCTATGGTTCTTACCTTTTTCTCTTTTAATGGGAGTGGGCAGTAGGGGAAGAGCCTGTCCATGGAGTAAGCCTGGGACACATGGATTAGTTGAGGGGGAATCGCCAAAGAGAGGCTCCACCCATGTCCACATTAACTTTTTAAGTCCTTGTCATTCCAACAGGCCTCCTGCAGATGCAGGCCCTTGGAACTGGGACCCTGCCCTGGGATGCTGAACTAGGGATTGATAAAGAGCTTTGAAAAAAGTTAAATTATAGAGGCTGCTGACCACACATGATGCTTACCCAGAGCACTGAGTCTTTGGGAACAGAGGCTGGAGCTCAAGGCTTAACCCTGCTTCTTGCCCAATGCTTTTTCAAGCAAAAATTAGTGGGTACAGAACTGAAGCAGCCATGTGCATAAGTACAAATGTTACAAGCTCACCAAATTCTTCCTCCAATTCATTCTTTCCCCCTTGGAATGCAGTGCTTGTAAAATATTTGAAATGAATATTCTGCCATGATTTACTAGAACAACTTTGCCTAAGACAAGTGATTTTTAGCCAAAATGATGGGTATATTCTTTGATGCTGCCTAAGAAACCCATCACGGTCATTTAATTACCTCAGTGGTTCTTAGCTAGTGGTGATTTAGCAATGCCTGGGAACATTTCTCATTGCCACAGTACAAGAAGACACTACAAGGCTCTAGGGAGGAGGGACCAGGCTTCTGCTAAATATCCTAAAGGTGCAAGACAGCCCTGGAAACAAAAAAGGATGCAGTCTGAAGTATTAGTCATGCTGTTAGAGATGTGTCTCACACCACAGTGGGATGTGAGCCACAGGCAATGCTGTCAGACCAAACCCTGCTGTCACCTGCTGGAAGAACTTGCTTAGCACAGCGGGGATTGTGGGCAGATCTGTGACCACAGTGCTCAGACCATGGTGACAGCTGCGGTGGCATGGACCTCACTAGCACCAGCTCTGTGTCTGGTCTTGTGGCTGCTTCCTTACAACACCATCCTGTTGGATTCCCACACAGTCCTGGCTGATGGCAGTGGGGGAAGCTGCCAGCTGAGGCCACACCAGGAAGCCAGGACCCTGTCTGTACCCAGGGGCTCCATCCAGAGCCAGGATGGTTTATTCCCAGGACAAGCAAGAAACCAGGTCATGAGGGTCTGCCTTTCTGGGGACAAATTTTGCCCAGGAACTGTTCTTTCCAGCTCTTCAGGTAATCTGCAGTTGGGTTGAGTCTGTTTTTGCAGTGCTGAAGCCCTAGTTTTATTCTTTCTCCAAGAGTAGGGACTGTGACCAGCCTGTTTTATGGAAGTCATAATAAGGAAATTTGCCTGAGTTTCTCACAGCACAGGCTAGCTAATGAAACAGAGCGGGAACCTCTCTGCTTTGTCTGGACCCCTTCAGATGTTTCTCATCTGTGATGCGTGTGTGGGTGGTGGTGGGGGGAGATGCTGCTCCCTTTCATTCTGGCTATGAGGAGACAGAAGCTCAGGGGCCTCCAGGCTGCCCCTGTGTGGCCCCTAGAAAGTTATCTGTTGCTCACATGGCTGCTGTAATTCTGAGGTCCCTTATGGGCAGCTATGGAAAAGCATCAAGGGGTACTGGGTAGCTGAGCCAGATATAATTATGTGTCTCCTTACGGTTGGGGACACATGCCTACAAGGTCCAGCCTGGGCTATACGGTGAGTGTTTTTATGGCTGTGATGAGCTTAATATCACAAGATGAAATTGTGCACAAAAGAAAGATGTTCACTGAGGGTCAAGATTTCACTCAGAACAGAACCTGACCAGCCAGGTCATTGGTGGTGCCAGCTGCCTCAGGGCAGACTAAACTGGAAAGCCAAAGCCTCTGCCCTCAGCAATGTGCCTCTGATAGGCTTTGTTTCCTGACTTGCTCTTTGCTTAAGACGCTCTTCGTACAAGTGGGAATTTGAATTTCACAAGAAACAGCGAAAGTATAAAATCTATTCTTTAAAGTGCAGCCAGGAGGAAGCCTCAGGCAAAACCATGTCTGCACAGCTACTTCTGTTCCCACAGGCCCTAGATCCACCTGCCTTTCCTCCCCCCATTCTCCAGTGTGCTCCCAACTCCACAACCTCCTTCTCCTCTACAACATTTCCCTTCTGTCCAACCTATCATGAAGTCACAACATTACTTAGACTCTTAGGTAACGTTATCTCTTCAGGACAACTGGCCTCCAACCAAAGAAAGTGTTGCCATAGGACAGTAGAGAGAAAAACACAGTCCAGCAGAGTAACATGTATTTGGCACTTTCTGTTCACTGGCAAACTGAGGGTGACACTGTTGCTTCCTTACCCAGAAGCCGTCCCACTCTTTCTGTACCCAGGCAGGGACCTGATGTTCCTGTTGGCTCTGAGGCTTTTTGTGTTCCAGGACAGTGGTGTTTTCAGTTGGGTCTTCTGCTCTGTAGAGCCAAATGCATCCTAATGAATGATGTGCTAAATGTTTAATGTAGATCATTTCATAACTTTGTACTGAGGAACTGGAGCTTGGAGAATTTAAGTGATTTTCCTCAAATCACTCAGGCTGCAATGGGACCTCAGACCAAGGATCTGCCATCAGCCTGCCTGGCTGTCAACACCAGGCTCAAGATTCTACCTTTACCTCTACCTTAAGTAAGATTATTGGGGTACCACTACTCTTATTCGTGAAGAAAGAGACTATATGGGGTGAGGTCAAATGTCCTTTCCGCCTCTAAGATTTTAGGGATAAAATTCCAAATCCACAACTGTTGGCCCCTGATAGCCAAGTCCAGACCCAGTGTGTTTGTTGGAGGTCTATGTTCAGTCAGCTCCATGGAGCTCATAAATTAGTCTCCCTCTGAACAGGAATGTATGGACCACAGTCAAAGCTATGTCATGGAATGTCTCTGTGAAGAACTCTGCTGCGGTACTGAGTGCCCCCTGGGCTCTGCAGGTGGCACCAGGCTCCCTTTGGGTAGCCACTGGAGGTCCTTGCTGGTGACCATATACTGTTATGTGTTTCAGACTGTCCTGTATTCTTTACTAGCTCTAGGGTAAAAATTTTTAGCAGAAGCATAGGTCGTATGGGCTTAAACTGTAGGCTCTGGATGGCAGGGCCTGAGGTATCAAATAGCTCAAGTTGCATCCCACAGAAGCAACCCCAAAACAAGGATTTGAGCAAGAGCAGTTACCTGGGAGGGAATTCAAGGAAGCATCAGTAAGGGAGTGGAGACTTGGACAGGGAAGGAACTGAAAGAAAGAATGAAGCATTTATTATTAAGCAAGTCACTCTGTGACTAACTGGAACTTACTCCTCCTAGGGATTCTGGAAGCTGACATAGGCCAACATCCCTTGGATATGTGCCCCCCTGGGGGACAAAGGAACGCTGTTATTGCTGCACCAATGCTGGATGGTTGTTGGCTGAGGGCTGCGGGGGTGGCAGAAGGTGAGGTACCATCATCACACAACCTGGCTGTCCTGAGTCCTGTGCAAGTTCTGCAGGGATGGGTCGGAGGCACTGCACATCAGGGTACAGGGCTGCACAAAGGCCTGGAACAAGTTCATCTCACCAGAGTTCACACAACCTAGAAGGCTAGACAGCCCCACAAGGCCAATGGCATGGCCACCATGCAATGTGTCAGGGGCCAGATTTGGGCCCTTCAGGTGTCCCTAGCACCTGAGGCCTGGCCTACACACTAGCAGTGCAGCCAGGCTGGCACATCGGGACTCATGGCCTCCTCTGGAGTGTTCTGTCCCTCTGAGAAACCATGAGCTTCTGAGGCAGAGAGCACCTTCGCTGTGTTATCCCTCTCCCACTTGCAGTGTTTCTAAAGTCAGTGTACACTGTGCTCTTGAAACCAAAGTCAGTGTTTTATAAATGCCGTAATAATTAGTCTACATAGCTTTGTAGAAAACAGGATTCATCCATATTTGGAAGGGCCAGTAAATCATGGAGAGCATATCATTTCCAGCCTGAAACCTGCCTGCAGCATCTTGTGACCGAGGGTTATAGCTGCTATCTGAGGACTTCCAGGGGCACCCTGGCTTTGCAGTGAGGAGGCAGCTTGATGGCCTGTGAGTCCTGGCTGAGTGATTTACTCTATGCCAAACCATGGGCAAATAATGTTTCTAGCCTCAATTTTATTATCTACAAAATGGGTATGTTGGTAATATCATTTCATGTAGAGAGTTGGCTGGGTTATACTGAAAATTAAACATAAACATATACTTAAAATCTCTATGCATGAGTCATACTCATGTTTATGGACCTGGGCCTGTGTCTGTGCAGATGTGGATACTATGCTACAGCTCTGCGGGTGTAGTCATTAGCATTCCAGAAACCCAAGCCCCTCCTTCGGGGGAGAGAATGGCTGCTAAACCAAGTGATTCAGGCCCCCAAGCCTGAGTCTCCTGTCTTCTCTCTTCCATAAAATGTTCAATGCAGAGACAAAAATTTAAATTCCACTCACACAAGAACACCTTTTAAGCAAGCATTGACTTTTAATCATGAAATCCAGAAACAATAGTGGGTATAGATTTCCTTTCATAATTTTCCCTCAGCCAGCCTGCCTATGCTGGCACACTTCCTGCACACCCCACCTCAGGGACCATCCCCCTCGGAGGGACTGCACTTCAGCCTGGCCCACCTATGCCAGTGTGCTTCCCATGCACCCTGCTGCACAGACTGCAGCCGGCCTGCTGCCCTCAGGGACCCGCCCCCACCACCTCCTGCACCTAGTACTGCTGTTGATCTTTGGCTCCCAACCCTTCTCCCATGGACTGCATTGGATTAACCATGCTGGGCTGATGGGAGATTCAGTAACCTTCAGCAGGCTCCAGTCAGTGTGGTGAGTTTGTCCCTAAAACAGAGGCCTTCAGTGGGTAAATAGGAGCAGTAGTGAAGCTCCCTCCAACTGTAAGACCTTGACGAGCTTGGCAAGAGTGTGGGTGATTCCCTTCTCCACACAGAGAGTATCAGGCAGGTTGAGGAGTGCACCAATAAGACCTCCCTCAACTTGGAGAAAATTAAAAGGGTTTATGAGACACTCAGTGACACAGTAGGGCCTCAACCGACACACGCACTATAGACAGGGAGATCCAGTGACCTGGAATAACCTGAAGACATAGTAACAGCAGGAACTAAGGGTTGACCTACATCAATACTCCTAGGCTAGTCAGCCCAGGAAGAATATAGGACTCACCCAATAGGCCCTGCAGGAGAAATACAGGTGACTGTCTCTCTCCTACATTGTGGTACTCAGCAATTCGACAAACATCAACCACACAGTAGGACCCTAAGGTACACACTACTGATAGTTGAGACTATTGGGATTGAAAGATCAAATATTAGCCCAAAAGGTGAAAATGACAAAACAAAAAAAGCAAAATGCAATCTCAAACATCTAGGCCATCAGGAGCAAGTACAGGTGACATTGAAATAGTGGACTTTAAAAGTCATATTCCAGAAATCTCTGAAAAGATAGTAAATGAAATAAAGAAACAAACCCATGAGGCCATAGAGGAAATCAAATTAGAAATAGTTTCTCACATAAAGACAGAAGTAACAACTTTAGTAAAGGAGTTGCTCGGTGCAGCTACAGAAGAAATAGATCAAAAAATACAGGAACATGAGAAATTGATTGAAACCTTGCATGAACAATATAAAAAACAAGCAGAATCCATGAAACAAATTCAAAGTGATGCCCAAGAAACAAAAAATTCTATGGAAAGCTGGAAAAACCATTTAAATGAACCTGAGAGGATAGAATTTCATACCTTGAGGGCAGGTTTGCAGTTAGCAATCATGAAAGAATAGAATTTTTAAAAACAATAAAGCAGCATGAAATGACAATCCAGCAGCTTCAAGATAATGCCAAGAGAAACAATATAAGACTAATAGGTATCAATGAAGATGCAGGAGTCAATGCAAATGATATCAGTAAACTATTCACAGAAGTAATAGCAGAAAATTTCCCAAACATAGGGAAAAATCTGATATACACATAAGTGAGGAGATAGAATGCCAAACAGTCACAACCAACATAAATCTACACCAAGACATATAATAATTAGGATCCCAGACACACCACATAAAACAGAATACTAAAAGCTGTTATGAAAAGACACAACTCACCTATCAGGGAAAGCCCATTAGAACCACAGCAGACTTTTCATCACAAACCTTCAAGTTAGATGAGCTTCGAGTGAAGTATTTTAAGCCCTGAAAGAAAACCCAGACTGATGTACCCAGAAAAGCTGTCTTTCTAATTTAAAGGAGAAACAAAATACTTCCATGACAAAGAATAACTGAGGAAATTCTTGTTCAAACCAACCCTAGAAAGAGTACTGAAATAGAGATAAAAATGACCTCAATCTCTAGAATAACAACAGAAAGAAGCCACCAGACAGGGCAAGCAATTAAACAAGGGGGAAAAGCAGAAAACAAACAAATAGAATATAACATGGCAAAGTTGAGCCAGTACATATCCATAAATGTAAATGGCCTCAATTCACCTATCACAAAAATAGGTAGACAGAATGGATCAAGAAACAGGATCCCACAATATGCTGTATAGAAGAAACACATCTGACCCAAAAGGAAACTCATAGATTAAAAGACAAAGGATGGAAAACAGTATTCCATGCAACAGGTATCCAGAAAAAAGCAAGGGTAGTTATTCTGTTTGCAAGTAATGTGAACTTCAAATCTAAAATGATCAAAAGAGATAAAGAAGCTCACTACATACTTGTTAGTGGAAAACTTCAAGAAGAAGAACTAACAATTACAAATATATATGCACCAAATACAGGAGCACCCAACTATATAAGACAAATACTAATGGACATGAGAAATCAAGTACACAAGAGCACAGTAGTAAGAGGGAAACTTAATACCCCACTGTGACAGAGAGATAGATAAACTAGACAAAAAGTTAGCAAAGAAATAATAGAACTGAATCATAACTGTGAATGAATAGACTTAGTAGATGTTTACAGAGTATTCCATCCAATCACATCATCATACACATTCTTCTCAGCTGCACATGGAACATTCTCCAAAATAGACCATATATTAACTCATAAAACATGCTTAAGTAAATGCAAAGGTATTGAAATTATCCCATGCATAATATCTGACCACAGTGCACTGAAATTGGAAATTAATGGCAAAAGAAATTGCAAAACCTGCATAAATACATGGAAATTAAATAACAATCTTTTGAACAACCAGTAGGTTACAGGAGAAATTAAAGAAGAAATAAAGCAATACCTACAATTCAATGAAAATGCGGATACAGCATAACATAACCTGTGGGATGCAGAAAGCAGTCCTAAGAGGAAAATATATAGCAATAAATTGTTACATCAAGAAAACAGAATAAGCACAGATAAACAACCTAATGCTACATCTCAAGCATCTAGAAAAGGAAGAGCAAGTTAAACCCAAAGCTCATAGAAGAGAGGAAATTGTGAAGATCAAAGCAGAAATTAATGCAATTGAAACTAAAAAAAAAAAAAAGATACAAAGAATTAATGAATCAAGGAGCTGGTTTTTTGAGAAATAAAATTGATAAACCTCTAGCCAACCTTATCAAAAAAAATCAAATTCATGCAATAAGGACTGAAAAGAGAGAAATTGCTACAGATCTCAGGGAAATTTAGAAGATCATGAATACTTACTTTGAAAATCTCTACTCACATAGGGTGGGAAACAGGAAATGGACAGATTTCTAGAAACATGAACTACCAAACTCAACCAAGAAGATATAACACTTTTGAGTAACCCAGTATCAGCTACTGAAATTGAAAATGTAATTAAAAACTTACCAACAAAGAAAAGCCTAGGTCCTGATGGATTCATGGCTGAGTTCTACAAGAAATTTAGAGAAGATTTGATGCCAATACTCCTTAAACTCTTCAGTGAAATTGACAGGAAAGCAATCCTCTCTAACTCATTCTTGGAGGCAAGTATCACTCTGATACCAAAACCAGAGAAAGACCCAAAGAGGAGGACTATAGGCCAATCTCACTAATGAACATTGATGCAAAGATTCTCAATAAAAACCTGGCAAATAGAATGCAGCAAATTATCAAGAAGATTGTACACCATGACCAAGTGGGATTTATTCCAGGAATGCAGGGATGGTTTAATATATGCAAATCAATAAATGTAAAACACCACATCAACAGAGCCAAAAACAAAAAAACACATGGTCATCTCAAAAGAGACTGAAAAATGTTTTGATAAAGTTCAACACTTGTTCCTGATAAAAACCTAAAGAAACTCAAAATAGATGGTGTCTACCTCAATCTCATAAAAGCCATCTATGACAAACCAATAGCCAACATTATACTAAATGGACAAGAACTGAAAACCTTCATTCTAAAATCAGGAACAAGACAAGGATGTCCACTATCACCATTCCTATCCAATATAGTTCTGGAAATATTAGCCAGAGCAATCAGATAAGGGAGAGAAATAAAAGAAATAGAGATAGGAAAGGAAGAAGTTAAATTATTATTTGCAGATGACATGATACTTTATATAGAAGATGCAAAAACTCCATTAAAGCACTACTAGAGGTAATAAACAAATTCAGCAGCATAGCTGGATACAAAGTCAACACTCAAAAAATCAATAGCATTTCTGTACACAAAGAAAAAACTCACTGAGAGAGAAATTACAGAAATATTACCTCTCATAATAGCATCTAAAAAAAAATGAAATAGTTAGGAATCAACCTAACCAAGAATGTAAAAGACCTATATGCTGAAAATTATACTATTTTTTTTTTTGTATTGGGGATTAAACTCTTGACCATGCACTTGCAAGGCAGGTGCTTATGCCACTGAGCTAAATCCCCAGCCCAATTATACTATTCTTAAAACAGAGATTGAAGAGGATATTAGAAAATGGAAGGATATTCCTTACTCTTGGTTAGGAAGAACCAACATTGTGAAAATGGTCATACTCCCAAAACTGTTATACAGATTTAATTCAATCCCAACCAAAATACTATTGACACACCTTACAGATCTAGAGAAAACACTCTTAAAATTCATTTGGAAACAGAAGAAAACTAGAAAAGCAAAAATGATTCTGGACAACAAAGGCAAGGCAGGAGGTATCTCAATCCCTGACTTGAAAATATACTACAAAGCCATGGTGATAAAATCAGCATGGTACTGGCAAAGAAATAGACTTGAGGATCAATGGAACAGATTAGAAGATGCAAGCACAGCTACAAAGACACTCAGCCACCTGATATTTGACAAAGGGGCTAAACATGTTCACTGGAAAAAGGACAGCCTCTTTATTACATGGTGCTGGAAAAATTGGCTCTCCACATGCTGAAGACTGAAACTGGACCCATGCCTATCACCATGCACAAAACTAAAGTCAAAATGGATCAAAGATCTAAATATCAAAACAGAAACATTGAATCTGCTGGAAGACAAGGTAGGTAGAAATCTTGGAGACATAGGGGTAGGCAGAAAATTCATGAACAAAACACAAATGGCACAAGAAATACTTAAAAAAATCAACAGCTGGGATTTCATTGTTATTAAAAAGTTTTTTCACTTCAAAAGAAATCACCAACAAAGTGAAAAGAAACCCCACAGAATGGGAAAGAATTTTAGCCAGCAGTCCCTCAAACAAAGGACTTATATCCAGAATATATAAAGAATTGAAAAACATCAAGCCCCCCAAATTCAAAGACCTTCTCCGAACACATATTTCTCAGATGAAGATATACAAATGGCAAATAAATACATGAAGAAATGCTCATAATCACTGGTCATTTGAGAAATGTAAATTAAAACAGCATTGAGATTTCATCTCTCTGGAAAAAATGGCTGCCATCAAGAAATCAACTGATAACCAATGTTGACAAGGCTGTGGGGAGAGAGGAACACTGCTCCACTGTTGGTGGGAGTGTAGACTGGTGCAGCCACTATGGAAATCAATATGGAGATTCTTCAAAAAAAAACTAGGATTAGAAGTTCCATTCAACCCAGCTATTCCCCTCCTGGGTATTTTCCCCCCCAAAATTGAAAAGATCATGTCATAGTGATATATGTGCACACATGTTTATAGCAGCACAATTTGTAATAGCTAAATCTTGGAAACAAGCAAAATGCCCATTAACCGCAGAATGGATGAACAGATGCATTTTTATACAATGGAATATTACTCAGCTATAAAAAGGATGATCTTGAGGTTTTTATAACTTGAGACTATCCTAATAAGTGAAATAAATAAGACTCACATTTGTAAATATCACATTGTCTCTCTAATGTAAAAAGTATTAAAAACTGTAGGAGTAATAAGATCCAAAATGTATAATACATGTTGTAAAAATAAAAGGGAAAGAAAGTGCTCTAAAGGATATAACTGTGTATGTTTAAATGTGTAAGATAGATGACCATATTACTAAGGTTTCCTTGAATCATTGAAGAGAACGGTTTGCAGTCTCATTGTTTGAGTATCCACTTTTTATGCTTTGATTTTGTAACTTGAACAACTATTTCTAAGAGGATAATATGTAATTTATCAACTAGTGATTTCTTAGTGTTAATTTTTGACATTCTGTATTATTTCTACCTTTTCTCTGTTTTGTCTTTTTTTTTCTTTTCTTTAAATAAAAAAGTTAATTTTCCCTCAAATAAGAGAAGCGAGGTATCACCCACGAACCAAGAGTATTCCAAGTGCCTCCTGGAGACAAAGTCACAGTGCCCATTCCTACCTGAAAGGCTCTGAGAAGTCCTGTGGGAAACTATTTCTCATACAAATGTGGGCATGAAATCTTTCATTCATCTATGACCTGGCAGAGATTCTAATTTGTTCATCTTCTTTCAAACAAGGTTTTTGATGTTGACCCTCAATGTGACAGATCCCTGAAATAAGTACTTTAGTTTCACAAAAATATAATTTAATAAGCTTGTTTTTTCAATATAAGGGCTTGAACTGTGTGCCACTTAGCTACATCCCCACCTGTTTGGTTTTTTACTTTGAGACAGGATCTTGCTAAGTTGCTCAGCTGTTATCTTCTTACCTCCACCTCTGGAGTACCTGGGATTACAGTAAAAAACTTTCTTGAAATTGAGACATTCTAAATTCAACATTTTCATTTGCTCTTTTGCAGGACAGTTTTCAGGGGGACAAGCTTCTTCCTGCTCCCTGCAGATCCATTTCCCTCCTGCTTTGCTGTGTTAGAGGTTTAGGGGGAGTTGTCTGTGTGTAGAAGGTGGAGGGTACAAATTCTGGCTTCACAAATAGGGTGTGTTTTTTTTTTTAAACTTTTTCCAAATTGTAACCAAGAAATATAAGATTGTATTTAGGATTTCATGCATTCATTCATTTAATAAATCTTTATTAAGCATTCACTGGGCAGCAGGCATTTGGCCAGGGGAAACTTCTTCTGAGTTTGTTAAACAAAGATGATTCCTTTTCCCCTGAGATATCATAGTTTTGGCAGTAGACACATAGACCGTAATCACCCGAGAGCCTCACTGTGCCCAGCCTCTTGGGGTCTCCTGTACTAAGACAATTCCTGTCTGAGACCTTGGACTTGAAGCTTTCCAAGGATGGCTGTAGACTTCGTGCATCTGATTCTTCGTGGAAAGGGCAGTTCTCTTCCTTGAAGATTGTAGAAGCAAGTGTACCCCGGGGTTGGTGCACTTGTGCCAACACTTATCTCCATGGTGCAAAGGACTTGGCTAAGCTGATTGGACCTGGCCCCAATCTTTGTGGACACTCAGGGATGGTGAGTGGGCAAAGAAGGGTACCCTATGGTCTGCAGGAGGTCAATACCTCTGGGGTAGGTCTCATCTTGAAGTGCTAAAAATGTTTAAACCGGGGGTGTGGCACACACCTGTCATCCCAGCATTCTGGAAGGCTGAGGCGGGAGGATCACAGGTTTGAACCCCAGATAGGATAACTAGGCAATTTATGAAATACTGCCTCAAAATGAAACATAAAGAAAGACTGGGGTTGCAGCTCTGTGGGAAGACTTGTGGGAAGACCCTGGGTCCAAGCTCCAGTGCAACACAAACCTGAGCACCTGCTCTATTCCAGTTGCAGTTCTAGATGGGCAGATACATCAGTAAATGAGAGATGAAGACCCCGGTGCTGTGGAACACCCAGCTTCCTGCGGCTTTACTGAACTCAGCCCAGAGGAAAAAATGAGCACAGGACTGGTCCTTGCAGCTGCTCAGTGGGATGGAGTAAGAAAGACACAAAACTTCTGCAAGGATAAGCTTTCTCCACCCATTCTGTGCCCATGTGCTTCCTTACAGCTGGGGCTCTGATCTCCTGACACCTCACCCCCGCCATAGCTAGGGGTGGCAGAGGCCCTGGGGGCCCCGCCTCATCCCCTTGTTCCTGGACTGGCAGAATCAACATCATCATGATGGCCATTGCTATGAAACTTCTATACAGACTTAACTCAATTCCAATCAGAATAGCAACAGCATTTCCTACAGAACTAGAGATAAAAATCCTAAGGTTTACATACAAGCAGAAGAAACCCAGGATAGGAAACGCAATCTTGAGCAACAAGAGCAAAGTGGGAGGCATCTCAGTCCCACAGTTCAAGTTGTATTGCTGGGTTACAATGATAAAAACCGCTTGGTACTGGCACAAAAACAGACACGTGGATCAATGGAACCGAACAGAGGATGCAGAAACAGCCCCAGGAACATATGCATACCTGATATTGGACCAAGGGTCCAAATACGTACACTGGGAGAAAGAACCTTTTATCCAGTGGAGCTGGGAAAACAGGCTATCTGCGTGTGGAGGACCATCCAGATCTGCAGCCCTGACAATGTAGTAAAATAACATAAAAAGGGGTCAAAGACCTAGACATTAACATAGAAACATGGATTCTTCTGAAAGTTAAAATAGGTAATCCTTGAAGATACAGATGTAGGCAAGGACACTTTGAACAGAAATCTAACTGCACAAGAAATAACATCAAGAATTGACAAATGGGAGCTGGGCATATAGCTCCAAAGCACAGCACTTACCTGGCAAGCTCAGGGTTCTGAGTTCAATTCCCACTACTAAAAAAACCCTGGCAAATGGAATTATATCAAATTAAAAAGTTCTGCACAATAGAAGAGAGAAGTGCCAGTACTACCCCAAACTACAAACGTTATTAGTGTAAAGATATTCCAATGTACATATTCTAACTGGTTATATTTATACTACTAGTTTATCTTAGTTTGTTGAAAAGAAAAATTTATTAAATTTTTTATTGTAAGAGTCTATTTAGTTTATGTCTTGTTTTCTAAGTAACTACTTTGAGGATAATGATGCACTATAATAACTACTTATTATTCTCATACTATAATAACTTTTTATTCTCTTATTATTTGATTATGAAATTTTCTTTTTTTATAAAATAAAAAAATTTAAATAGCTCTATTCAGCTCTATAGAATGATGAGACAACCTACAGATTGGGAAAACTTGGCTAGCTACTCTAATATCTAGAGTATATAAAGAACTAAAAAGAAAAGTAGAACCCCCAACATAAAGAATAATCAATAAAAAACATAGTCAATTGAAATGAACAGACATTTCTCAGAAGAAGTACAAATGGCCAGTAAGTTCATGAAAAAATGATTAACATCTCTGGCCATTAAAGAAACATAAATTAAAATAACACTGAGATTTCATCTTACTCCAGAAAGATTGACTATATAACCAGCATAACAAATGCTGGTAAGGCTGTAGAGAAAGAGGAACCCTTCTACATTGTTGGTGGGAAACTCAACTAGCACAACCACTATAGAAATCAGTGTGAAGTTTCCTCAAAACACTAAAAACAGAAATTCCAGTCAACCTGGCTATTACTGTCTTAGGTATCTTCCCGAGAGTTAAACACATCACATTACAATGGTGCATGTTTACCCATATTTATAGAAGCACAACTCATAACAGTTATGTTTTTGAAGCATATTCTATGTCATCAATAGATGACTACATAAAGAAAATGTATATACGCAATGGAGTACTACCATGCCATACAGAAGGCTGAATGCGTAGGAAAACGGGTGCACCTTGAGAAAATAATATTAAGTCAAATAAACCAGACTAACAAGCTTAGATATCAAATGATTTATATTATGAAAAAACCAAAGTGTAAATAAAGAGCAAATACAAGACAGATAGTTGGAAATGGGAATTTGTGTCATTTACACATGGTGTTATGGCTTATATTTAGATGTCCCTCCAAAACCTCATGCACTGATAGGTGGGGTTTTGGGAGGTGGCTGGATTGTGGGTGCGGGGTACTGTATGAGGGCATACGATAACTGGATCAGTCCACTGGTTGGTTTAGCATAGTTCTGGGTATGGACATTGGGAAGGCCTAACCCGGTTGTGAGTGGTACCAGCCTGTGGGCTTGCAAACTGAATAGAATAAAAAGGTAAAGGAAAGCTGGCTGTGTGCTCCCTCCTGCCTGCTCCTGCCACAGACTGTTTCTCCTCTGCCATGTCACCCTGTCCTGGAGCCAGTCAACTGTGAACTGAAATGTCCACCAACCGTGAGCCAAAAAATAAAGCTTTTTCCTTTTAACTTGTTTGTGTCCAGTATTTTGTCCCAGCAATGAGAAAGTAACTAAGGCAAATGGGAAGGGGAGCAAGAGCAGGAGGGAGAGTGGTAGAAGGGAGAAGAAGTAAAAGGGATTAAGGTATATTAAGTACATGTGCCAACTCCCCACAATGAATGTAATCATTATGTACTTCAAAAATGTTGTCATAAAAAGATGATTTACTTCATGAAATCCAAGAAAAAAGTCCACCTATAGAGAAGGTGGAATTTGGATGACCAGAGCTGACATGTCTAACTTTATTTTTGCTATCAGAATGGGGAAAGGTTGCTCCTGTGACAATCTAGAGCTCCTAGGTAACATCACTTCCCTATCTAATCAAGTCAGAAGACGTAGAAAGAGAAGGCTTTTTGGAGCAGCAACCTCAGCATCAACCACCATATTTGTCATACATTGTAGCTTAGCAAAATGAACCCAGAATGTAATGGTCTAAGGCAAAAACATTCCCTGCCTCACAGTTCCATTGGTGTGGCTTAGCTGGAAGAGTCAGGTTCCAGCTGTCTCATTAAGTTAGAGTCAAGCAGGCGCTCTTGTCTTATCTGGAGTCTCAACTCTTTTGGGTTCACTTCCAGGTTCATTCATGTGGCTGTTGTCTCTGAACACATGGGCCTGATCACAGGATTGTTCTTAAATGGTGGCACTGGTCCTTGTCTCAGTCACTTTTTTGTTTCTGGGACAAAATACCTGAAACTGACATTTGAGGGGGTGAGGTTTATTTCGGCTCCCAGTTTTTAGAGGATTCAGTCCACAGCTGACTGACTCCCCTGTAGGAAGGAAATGATGGAGGGATCTGCTGGAGGAGGGGATTCACATTACAGTGGCAGGAAGCAGAGAGCAAAAGGAGGAGCCAGAGATGGAGATGCACCTTTACCGGTCCTGCCAGCAGTGACGGCTTCTCTGACCTCCTAATGGCACACAGGACTCTGAACTCCTTAGCAGATTAATTCTCTGATGAGCATAGCATCCCCATGACCCAACCACTTTCCCAAAGCCCCGTCTCTGAAAACATCAGAGTTTTGGGTGATATTTGAGGTCTGAACCAGAACAGCCTCCTTCGGGATGAGAATCCAAGAGAGTTGTAACACCCAGTGTTCTTTGTATAATCTAAATCTGGATCTAATGTCAGATCAGCAAGTTCAGTCTACACTCAGGGGAAATTATTCCGCAAGGGTATGAATGCCAGGAAGTAAGGATCACTGCCTGCTGGAGTAAGAGCTGCCTGCCATACTGGGAAACTTGTGAGAAATATGAATTTCTTGGCTCCATTATTCCAGACGTACTGAAGCAAAGCCTCTAAAAGTGGGACCATGAATATTGCTTTAACAAGCTCCCTAAACATTGTAAAATTTAGTGACCATTGTCTTAGAATTGGGGTTGGTGAACTTCATCTCAGGCATTGTAAGATTGGCTATCACTTATCTCACTACTCAAGCCTGTCATGTAATAGAAAAGTATAATAGACAACATGTAAACCAATGACCTGACTGTGTTCCAACAAAATTTTATTTGCAAAAACAGGCAATGCATGAGGCATGGCCACCAGACAGTAATTTGTCCAGCTATGCTGAAGAATAATGGAAGTTTTATATAATCAGAATTGTTTGGATCTCTCTCTCTCCCTCCCTCCCTCCCTCCCTCCCTGAGTGATTACAAAGTGCAGAAGAGAAGTTTGCATATATATGGCTGAGTTATCTGAGGCTGTTTTCTGTGCCCCTCTAGGTCGCTCTTTGAGACAGGCTAGGGACATGGGATTTAGTGTTGGATATGAGACTGAAAGCTACCAGTGTTGTGAATATGATGAGTTATTGTAATCCACATATTGTGTATTGTAATCCTAATATTGTAATCCCCTTTTCTGTTCTCCTTGAAGTACAGGAAGTTTAAAATTATAATCCCTTTGAAATGTTATAGGAATCCCGGTAAATTAATTCCAATCTACCACCTCCACTGCAACCCATGGTGAGAATAAAGACACTAAGACACATTCAAAGTTATAGGAAGCCAAGGGGTCCTGAGTCCTGTCCAGGTGAGGGTAAATGGAACAAAGGCCTTGATCCAAGTCCTCACCCAGAATTATCTCACGAGGAAGGGAGTGGCTCAAGGATGAATGTTGGTGAGATTGGTGGGAATTACATGAGCAGTGTGAGCTGAGCTGGAGAGAAAGCACCTCTGCAATATGCAGGGAGAAGGATATGCAGAAGGACCAATCTGCATAACTTGGTTGAGGTAGTATTTGAATGATTCAGGAGTCTGTTGCTTTACTTTCTGATATGCAAATGTTTGTGCCCTGCAAAGTCATAGCCTCTTATCTTGTGGCTTGAACCCAGTTGACATTTCTGGAGCTATTTGGCTCTGCCACCTCTCTGTGCTCAACCATTTGTAGGAACACGATGTAAGGAAACAGGAAACTATTGGCTGGCTTCAAAGATTACATATCAGTACCTTTGCATTGCTTAGAGACAATTGAATGGAGAAGAAAATAGCACAACCAGCTCTGTACATATCAGTGCATGGAGACAGGGTTCTGTTTAACTAATGTTGAAGCAATTGTTCTGCATTCAAGCAGAGTTGCCCAAATCATCTCCTACAATAAGTTACTTAGCTGCTCTGTGCCTCAGTTTCCTCATCTGTAAAATAGAGATAACAAACACACACACTCCACACTGTAGTCATTAGGAGTTGTTCTAACTACCCACCCTGTGTGACAAATTACCCAAAATTCAACTCTTAGAGCAGCAACAGTGGGCTGGACCTTTGCTCCAGCAGTGCCACCCAACCCTGGGCTGGTGGGATTAGGCTGCACCTACCATGGTTTGCTCTGCCTTTCACCTGGCTGCCAGTTAGTGCTGGCTGTTGGATGGGAGCTCACATGGGGATGTCACTGTCATTCTTTGGTGCTCTTCTGCACGGCCTTTCCATATGGCACGGAGTTGCCTAGCTGAGCATTGTGGCTGGTTTCCAAGAGGGAACATTCCAAGTGAAATCAAAATAACATCTATGCAGCAAGTCATAGGCCCAGTTCAGACTCCAGAGCAGCAGTGTCCAAAATTTTGCAGACATTTTTAAGCCACACTCGGGGCAAATAAGGTTACTCCTGCAAGTACTTGCTGTGGCTCTTGGGCTATGACTGACAGTAGGCACTGGACACTGGCAGTAGGGAGCAGAAGCTGTCTGCTTGCTCTTGGTGTCCTGCTGCTTAGGCTGAAAGGTCCCACAGAGGTGCTTCTCCTCCCTGTTCTCGTCAGATTGTGACATCAGCCCTCGTAGCTCTCCAGCTTCCTCAGAGCTGTGCAAGCCTAAGGCCTTGCAAATGAGCCAGGGAGAAAAGACTGGGGGTGGGCAGGAGGATGTTTTAATTTTAAAGAGAATAAAACAAAACAGAACAAAGCAGAGCAGAATAAAACAGTGCAAACAACACAGGATTTCAGAAAAAGACAACAGGAAATCAACAGTGGCTACCATAATGTCTCTTGTTTTCTTTGAAATAATTGTCCATACCTTCACACACAATAAGTTAATACAAATCAAGATAGTATTAAAGCAACCAAAACAAAAGAATGAGACCCTTAAGGGCTTTCAAGACCAGACAAATGTACTTCCAAACTTTGCTTAGGATTAGATTTTCCTTGGCAACTTTAGGTCAGGAAAGGACAATTTGATGGTTAAGATCATTAATGGGCATTATCTGCTAATTTTGGTGACTTGTAAAACCTATTTTGAGTTAAAAGCTTATTGTATTTAAATAGGGGTTTTGTGGTGCCAGGGGCTGGGAAGATGTTCTCTTGTCACCATGACAACAAGTATTTGCATTAAAAGCAGGCTCCTCAGGTCACATTACAGTCACACAGCTTGGAGGGACCCTTTGAAGCACTTGTAATCATTTCCTAAGCTTGGTAGTTAACATTTTGGAACATAATCATTAACCATGTTCTGCAACAGATAATTACTCACTGTGGTTAGCATTTTCTATCCCTGAGTGCTCTCTGAAATTCAGGGAACTCAAGACATTCTCTAGCATTTGCTCCTTTACCTAAGTAAAATAAAGTAATTTGGCTTGTCCTCTAAATCTGGGAAAGCTTGCATTTTCTGCAAAAGTATTGTGTTGATTGAGTGTGTCTGTCACTGCTGCCCTGGGGGCTATTATTTCCTTATCTTGTAGACCCACAGAGCCAGCTGCCTCACTGCCTCCGGTTCCCTTTCCTGTGTGTTTCCCCTTCCTCCCAGAGATGGCTGCATCCCCATTAGACTTCTGCTGCCAATTTGTTCTGTGGAGTCACTAGACTCATTTGCCGGGATGTATGAGGTATTTTCTCTCGCTAATAGAAATGTCTCTTTGTCACCTGACCTTCCCCATGACTGAATATTTGTGCCATGACCAGAAATTCATGTTTCCTCATCTGCCTAGCATGTCGGTCAGTACTTCCTAGATAGAACACTGACCTTCCCCATGACTGAATATTTGTGCCATGACCAGAAATTCATGTTTCCTCATCTGCCTAGCATGTCGGTCAGTACTTCCTAGATAGAACACAGGATATGCAAGTATAAAAGAATCTACAAGATTGGCCTACAATGTCCCCCATAGAGTCAGTCGTGGAAAGTGCGGAGATTCTGTCTACACACTGGGGACTGAAGGGTTTGGTTGAAGGTCTGGAGCTCCCTGCAATGTCCTGTGCGAGCCTGTACCAGGAGGCTGATGCATTTGTGATAGAATGTGGAAGTATCTACACTGGAAGCCAAGAGATGATGTCCAAGCTGAAGGTGAAGACTAGAGCTCCTCTGAAGAACAGAAGCGGACCCATACTTCATTTCCCTTTTGCACCATCCAAGAGACAAACAACCGCTTTAGGGAATTCTCTTATTCAAATTGACATAATCAGTCAACCTTTTCATCCAGGTAAATTTCTCTTGCCCAAGGGGAAACTGCCTTTTCCAAGTTTCCCTACCCTGTTGTATTTTTGAGGTGTACACTCAATGTTTCTGGAGAGCTAGAGAAAATAAATGTTAAGAAATACATGAGAGAAAATAGGACAACTCTGATAAACTGTAATAGAGGTTGATCTTAAAAACATCTTTCCAAAGTGGTAGATGAAGTATTACACCCTATTTTCCCATAATTATACAGGTAGGGTGCAGACTCAGTACGATGATAAAGACTGCTTAGCTGTCTTAAGTGTTTGCTGGCTGGAGGGCCTGGATCCTACAGTAGGTGCCTGGGACTGTGCTGCCCTGGGCAATAAGGAGGGAATAGGAAGAAAATGTGAATCACATAGTACTCCCTGCCCTGCTCCTCTTTGTTTGCTGATTTAGGACCCACAGCAAAGCTATCACACATGTTTGTAATGGAATCAATACTTGCAAGCTCATGTGACTGAAGGAAGCAGTCAAAGCTTTAATATGAAAGGGAAAATGCCCAGAAGAAGAGGCAAAACGTAAGTTTGCTGGGTGAACGGTGTGGAGGGGCCCAGGAGGTCCTGTTCCATGCTGAGTGCATACATAGAGATCCATTGTAATATACTATAATAAACAATCATGTATATGTAAAAATTTAACACATTCACAGAAGGGTACACACATGTATTTATGAGCCACTCAGGTCTTTCAAACAGCAGCTGGCTAGGCTGCCTCTATCTCTTCAATTTGCTTTTAGCTCTAGCGGCTTGGTTTCTACAGCCTTAGAGCGTTCTCCATGCTCCTCCCTAAAAGCAGAGAATGGAACCAGTCCCCTGTGAGTGCACTCCAGGCCATGCTATTATAACGTGGTCCCTTGTGATTCAGAAGCCAATGAGCTTCAACCATGAACATTCAACATTGAAACTACATACACACTTTTCTCTCTCAGTTGGGCATTCTTTTATTTAATATGCTCATGTCTTACAGTAGGCATAAAATTGTTCTACAAATGAGAAAACCATCATGGGCTCTGAGAATCTGTCTGTGCACATGCACTTGGTAAAACCCCTGGACACTGCCATGCCTGAAGGTCCTTGCAGGGTGAGGTGCTAGGCTGTGAGTGCAGACTCCACCTTGAATTTCTGAAGGCTTAAGGCAGAGGAAATTCTTGACATATAGAATATAATTATCCCAAATGGAAGGTGGCCAAGACTGCCTGTTCTTACACACAGTAGAGTATTTCCAGAATCTCCCTTGTCATAACCATTTGGATGTAATTTTTAGGGATGTATACTAGGGCAGAAAGACATCTGGTGGTTTGGCTGATCCGTTGTTCTGCATTAATTTGACTCTTTTTGGTCAAAGCCCTTGTGGAGACAAGCTCATTTAGAATCTCTCTGCCTGTCTCATGTCAGCCCAGGAATATTCCAAAGCAATGTGCTGTTTATTATACGGTGTGAGTTGCAGGCCAGCCAATTGGATCAAATCAATATGTGGAAGCCTTATTCATTGGCAAAATTAATATTCAGGAGGCAGCTTATCCACACCAGTGCAGTGCCTGCAGGATGAGCTGCTCTGGCCCTTGATTTGCTGCAGTCAAACAATAATCCTGTTGTACACACCAACCAGGGAGGTGGAGTCCTCAGGGCACTGTCAAGCTCTATGCTGATATCTGTCCACGAGCTGATTAAATCTGCACTAATCACAGGCCCAGTGCAGGTGCCATCACTGCCCCTGGATATCACTAAGAGGATCAATTGCTTTGCTTTGGAAAAAAGAATGCATTTTCATCACTGATGGAAGCAATTACCTGGTGGCCATGTCCTTGTACATCATTATTATCTTTTAATTAACACTGAGGAATACATTCCAACCACACCCATGTTCATATTCTGTTCAAGTGCATGCAACCAAAGAGACTGATCTCCTTAGGTAGATTAATATGAAACTCCTTTCAGTGGGCCTACAAAATTTGACATCATTGGTGTCTGTGGCCTGAACAATCTCTCCTCCTTTCCTTTCAAGCTCTGTGCTCTTCTGATGTTGTCTGTCTTGCCTGCCCTAGGACTTTGTGTTTGATAGCCTGTGTTTGGAACACTTTTTCCTCAGTCTACCTGATATATTTGGATGTCTGGCTCTTTTGTGTTATTCATATCTCAGCTGGATGCCACCTCCCCAAGACAACTTACTGACCACCATCAGCAAGGCCCTGCTTTCTCCCTCTCTTGCTGTATATTACATCATGCTAGATGGTCACCGTAATTCCACTTACCAGCATCTGAACAAGCTGTTTTTCTGTGATGTTGTTTCCCTAATTCACCACGCTACCCTTAGCCACTGGTACCTGGTCTGGTCCGCAGTACTGCTTACTGAAACCTGTTGAATGACTGACTGTCTCTGTGCATGGATGAGTCACTGAATGGAGGCTTCATGGGGGAGAGCCCGTTATTGGAGGATACGGGTGCATCTTGTCAGGACGCTTCCTTGACACATATAAGGGGTTGGGCAAGTTACTAACCTTGCTAGGCTAATTGATCCCTAGGACTCCTCAGCTCTGAGACATTTCCAAATGTTTGTTCTAGTGCAGAAGGGCACAGGTTAGGGGATGAGTATTTTCTGGTATAAGCACTAGTTTTAATCTTACTTTTATTTTAAAGAGAATAAAACAAAAGAGGACAGATCAAAGCAGATCAGAACAGAACAATGTAAGCAACACAGCACTTCACAACAAGACAATTGGATATTAACAGTAGCTATCATAATGTTTCTTTCTTTGAAATAGTTGAGCTTAGCTTTACACACAATAATGTCAAACATAACAAAGTAGAATAAAACAACTCAAGAGAATGGAAGTATTCCAAGGAATTCTGAACCAAATAACTGAAGATGAACAATGGCTGCTATATTATCTCATTTTCCATAAAAATTTTGTTTTTACTATCATACATATTAAAATCCAATAAGACACAACATGATAGAACCAATGGTAATAGAAAAAAAAAAAAGCATGGTAGAACTTCAGAGCAAGATGATATTAAATCAACATTGGCTGCCATATTGTCTTGTGTTTAAAGTAACTATTCATATGATCACATATATTAAGATCAAACAAAACAGAATAAAATCATTCCAAACAATGAATGAAAATATAAGACATCAAAGCAGTATAATGGTGACCCATGATTTCCATAAAATCTTCTGCGCTCTTACCATTTCTTACACTAGGGAGACTATACACTATTTATACATGTGAGTTTGATTTATTTCACTTATGAGTATAGAGTCAAGATGCATCCACTAATTTATAAATATCTCAATGTGATCATTCTTTATAGCTGAGTAGTACTCCATTGTATAAATTTTTTATCCATTCCTCGGTTGATGGGCACTTAGGTTGCTTTCAAGATCTGGCTATTATGCCACTATAAACATGGGTGCACATGTATCACTGTGGTAAGATGTTTTCAGATCTTCTGGGAATATGCCTAAGAGTCGACTAGATGGGTCAAGTGGGACCTCCAACCTCAGCTTTTTGAGGAATCTCCAGACTGACCTCCACAGTGGTTGCACCAGTCTACACTCCCACCAACAGTGCAGAAGAGTTCCTTTTTCCCCACAGCCTCTCCAGCATTTGTTGTTGGTAGTTTTCTTTGTCCTGGTCATTCCTTCTGGAGTGAGATGGAATCTCAGTGTGATTTTAATTTGTATCTCTCTATTGACCAAT
>PVLA01009634.1:0-72618 GCA_004027455.1 Hydrochoerus hydrochaeris | reverse complement strand
TTACAGCTGTGCATCACCATGTCTAGCAGACACCACTTCTGTCAGACTGACTTTTGTTTCCATTTTGAGATACGAATGTGCTCACAGCTGAGGAGCACTTACTCAGTGCCAGCCTGTGTTCGGAGTGCTTTCCACAGCACCGCCTGTTCACTGTCATCGTCAGTCTCATAAAGTACTTGCTGTTGTCATCCCAGAGCTGTGCACAAGAAGCGGGAAGGGTAGGAGCTCACCTCTAAGTGGCGAATGGCAGAGCTGAGACTCGAGCTGCCTCCAGCACCCGTTTTGGGGTCTGTGTTGATGCATTCAGTCTACAGTCCTGGCCTGTTAGCAGTCTGGGTGCTCAGAGATGACCGAGTCCTGTAACCTAGCCCCTTCTCTGACTGTCCCAGGCTCCCACAGAGCCTTGCAAGACCCAACATTCTCCCAGTGGGAACTGCTGGCTCCGAACATGGAGCCTCAGTGCAGACAGGAGCCAACTGGGGGCCTGGAAGCTGATTCAGGAACAGGAAGGCCCCCTGAGGTAACCTAGAGCTGGGATAAGGCAACCGACCAGATACAACAGGAAACATGAGTGTGGCCCAGGAAGGCTTAAATTTGAGCTTCATTATCTTTGGACTTTGGGAAGCTTCCATGAGTTCTTTTGAACATTTCTTTACCCATCATACAGGAGTCACAACCCCTACTGCTCCCTAATGTGACAGCCTGTTGTGAGGGTCACATGAGGCCCCAGATGGGAAGGACTGTAGAATACTACATGTGCAGGAAAACACCTTGTACACCACAACTCCTCAGTAAAGGATAGCTAAGAGGTGGCGCTGGCCCTGTGCCACCGGAGCCCCTCCAAGTGTCCGTGAAGAGAGAAGGCGGCTTTCCCTGTGACCCTGCAGTGCACACCGGACTCTGAGAAAGCATAAGACAGATATTAGACTTGACGCAGTCAGACGGCTCAGGATGGCTTAGGTGCATGCTCCCACGGGAGGACCAAGGTCGCTCCTACTCCTATCTGGTGTGGTTTGGGGATAATTTTGCCTGAAGACAAAGCACAAAGCAAAACGACTCTTCAAATCTCTCCTTCCCTGGGGATCCCAAAGGAATGGCTCTGAGAACATCACGGCCTGGACTGGCTCAGATTCCAGCCACACAGACAGAGGAAGCCAAGCCAGCAGCTGGTGGTTTGTAGCTAGGATTATTCATTCATCGAAATGGTCCCTTGCTTAGAGATGCTGCCTATTCCAGAAAACTAGCAACAAGGGCATTCATTCTTGGAACCAGTGAGATCATAAGGTGGACGGAAGCAGAAATGATTCACCATTGTGTAATATTTTCCCACCTGGAGCATTTCACAAAAGCTTTTCCTTTCCTCTTCCCCAACTCATGCCCTGTTCGTGTCGTTCATGTGCAGCTGAGCACACGGAAGACACGTGCCGCAGCACAGGTGTGTCTCACGGCAAGCAGCAAGGACACTACTGAAGAAGGAAGCTAAGGCTGCAGGAGAAGGGGGCTCATTACTTTGGAAGGTCGAATTCAGCAGCTCAATTCAGTTACACAATGCTCTGGGCAGTGGACAGAAACCTCAATTCCAGCAGATCTGCTCCTCCTGTGTTTGCTCCTCATAATGAACGTATTCATCCGATCTTAAGGGGAGGGTGCTCCAAATGGATTGCTTCTCACGAAATGCAACACCAAGCTGTCATGTTACAAAGGGCCTCAGCACTGACATGAGTGACCTCCTAATAGCAGGGCAAGGAGAAAGCGTTCCACTCCGATGGAAGGGGACACAGAAGTGGATGCTTTGCCAATATTGATAATCACGGCTGTGAACACTTACAGCACACTTGCAGAATTTACAAAGCACCTTCCCTTAGACTATTCTCTTTGAGCCTCATAATGACCCATAGAGGTCAGTGGGGTGGCCATTATTGCTATGATTACTAATTATTATGATCTTCATGGAGTGAGGAGAAAAGCAAAGCTTCAAGAAGCCAGCTCCTATGGAAGGTTCCACGGGCACTGAGGACAAATGAAGGACCTGATTCCAGTTAGCTAGGCTCAAATCTCAGGGCAGGTCACCCAAAACACCCAACCATGAACCTCACAATCTGGCACATTGAAATCCTGAAAGATCCAAATCCTTGAATTCTAAAATCCCCCAAATCACAATCCCAAAAATTGAAATACTGAATGTTGAAATCCTGAGAGACAAATTGCAACTCCCAGTGAAAACAAAAGCAGTCATAAAAGGCAGAAAGTCAAATTCTAGGGAAAGGATTTGTGTGCTGCCAGCTATGTGTGGAATAGTCACAGCACATTATGTAAAATAAATACCTAGAACCCTAGCAAAGCACAAGTAATTCTACCGTTCTGATTGGCTTAAGCTTGTCTTGCAAGCTCAGCTCTGTCAGTGCACAGTGTCACAGCACTAGCTTTGCAGCCAGCACTGTGGGCGACACAGAAACCTGACACCTCCTAAATAAACGAGGAGAGACGCCGCCTCCACAGAAGGTGAAGTTTAAGGTCTCAGCTCCACACAGTACTGAACGCAGTGACGACTCTTAAGGGTCCCTGATAGCTATCGTTAGAAGATCTTGAGTTAAGTCTGTCACACTGTTTCAAAAGACAATAGTGACCAAGTTGGGTGCCCACAACCATCAGCCAAAGGGATATGGATTTGCGTATTTCACTTTTGACTTATTTCTTTACAAATGCAACTGTCATTATTATACCAGGGTATTTATGCTTATAAAATTATGTGTTCTATTGTCTATTTTATTTTAAAAGGCCTATGAAGTGTTCCATCCTGTCTCTCAAGTCTTTTTAAAGGTGTGTCTCTTAAAGAATGTCTTAAAACTATATTTTCCAGAACTATATTTTTAATTTGATCTTTTAGAATTTTATATTTTAGGGCTTTTGATTTTCTGGGATTTCAACCTTTGGGTTAGTGGCATTCGGGGTTAGGCCCCCACCCTTCCCTCCCTATCAGGGAAAATGACTTTCTACAGAGCCGGAAGTCTGGCCAGAGGCGACTTCCTCGGTGGTTGCTCACCTGCAGGCTCACCATCAGTTCACACGGGGCCTTCCCCAGTGGCACCTGTCGGGATTCTGGGCTTCTGTAGGTGCACCTGGGACCACTGGCATCTCCTCGGTCTCCTGAGTGTTTCAGTGGCACTGACCTGGCTCTGCTGGAGACAAGCTGGCCTTCCTAAGCCAGGCCCTCTGCAAAGAGGCTCGATCGAGGTGCCTAACCCAGGGCCTCCCAGGCCTCTCTGTCCCCTGGGGTTCATGCACCCTGAACGCCTTGCCCCCCGGGCTGCTATGTGTCTCTCAACCCTGTGCCTCAATTGCCCTTCTGTCCCCTTTATGTGGGAGCCCTCAAGAATAAAAAGCGCAGCTCACTTAGCTTTGCATTCTAAGGCAAGTGGCCGGTGCCAGCACTCAGGGAACATCTGCAGGAGAGGTGAAGGAGAAATTAATTAAATCATTCATTACTAAGGACAAGTACAGGAAGGGAAAACAAGTGAATTTTTATCTATGCTGACACCGTTTCCCCTAAGAAAATGAGCAGTGGGAAGTTTAATTAACACTGTAGCATCTTAGAATGGTGGCTCTCACCCAACCCTGGAAATGACCCAGCAAACCCCAGTACATTTTCTTCTTTCACTGGCGCACACAGAAGCCGGTCTCCCACATGTTCCCAGAGAGCTGGGAAGGGCCGGTGGGGACCCCGCCTGTGTGCTCCAAGGAGCCCCAGGCAGGGGAGGGATGGGTGATGGCTCGCAGCAGATCTGGGGCGCAGACCGGCCTGAGACAGCTTGTCAGGCAGCTTCTGCTAACTGTTAGCATCCTCCTGTGGGTAGAAATGTGTGCACAGTATCATGACAGTGACGCTCAGGCCACATCTTGCCCAGCACAGACACATCGTCAGCAAGCATAGAAGAAACACATAATCTAGTGCTATAACTTGAGGAAGTCCCACTCTGGCTTTATAACAATGCAGGAACTTTATCAAAGGATGTTTGTGATCCATAAGTTTAATATATATCAAGTGTACACACACACACACATGCACACGCACACACACATGCATGTAGATGGCCTAGATTCAGAATTTCGCATCACACATGCACAGTGAAACTTCACTCATTCACATCTAACCTGCTTCAGTGCAACTTGGGCCAACAAATACTTTTTCACTGCTGATTTGGGTACTTTTGTGTCAGAAGGACACAGGTTCTAGGTCTGAATCTGTTCTTATGGCTGGGAAACCTACGTGGTATAGTCTCATAGATCCTGGTTTCCTAGTTTGGAAAATAGAAATAATGAAAACGCTATTTATGACATTGACTTTTTAAGCCTCCATAGAAGCAAGAAAACATAGTGTTTGTCTTTCTATATCTGACTTTTTTCACTTAACATAATGTCCTTCAGACTCATTCATATAGCAAATCTTTTTATCTACTCAACCATGATGGTGAAATAGTATTCCAGCACATATATACCACATCTCCTGTGTCTGTGCATCCTTCCACAGGAGCTGGAGCAAATAATGGTCACCAGGGACAAGGAGGAGGGGAGAGGAGATGGGGGAGGTGACCCAAGGGGATGAGGCTACGGTCAGCCAGGAGCAGTGAGTTCTGGTGCTAAACTGGCTGCTCAGGTGACTGCAGGTAATAATAATATACCGTGTATTTCAAAATAACTGAAAGAGAAGATCCTGAATATTTCACCAAAAATGAATAATAAACGTTGGAGGTAATAGATATGATAATCACCCTGATTTGATGATTAAACTATGTATGCATGCATCAAAATATCAATCTACCCCATAAATTTGTATAATTCATATACATTAATTTAAAATAAAACCTTGGGTCTTGGGATACAGCTCAGTGGTAGACCACCTAGTGCTGGGTCCCATCCCCAGCACCATCAGAAAAATAAATGAAAGAAAAGAAAGAATAATTAGTAATATGTCATGTTTAGTGATTAATATGATAGTGGAGAAAAGCATTTAACCTGTGCCAGGACTGATTAGGAACTGAGGAAACACTTCTTTCCCACTACCTGCACTCTGCCAAGAGAGTAATCGATGAGCAGGGTTTCACCAGGACGTAAAGTGCTCACTGAAGAGAACAGACCTCTAGGAGCATGGAGCATCTCATGTTTGTGGCCTTAGCATGGGTGAGCTCGTACAGTCCCTGGACGCACGAGCAGACCCTGGTCTTGGCAGTGGTTTGCTGACTTAATAAACTGGTTGAGGTTCCGATAGGGTTTTTAAATGATGAAGCACATTGTTCTTGACTTTGCTTTATAAAAACAATCAACTAATTCTGGATAATCTCCTCTCCCTGCTCCCGGATTTGCTGTATGGCAAGTCCTAAGGCAACAGCATCAAAACATCTAAAAGGAAGTTAGGTTTAGGAAGTTCCTTCTCTCACGCGGTTCCTTCTGGTTGTGTGTAAGTTCAATCAGTCAACTACGGAATGCCCGAGCACCCTCTGGAAAGTGTGTTGGGACCCAAAGAAGTACCAAGGGAGAGAAACCAGTGCCTCATCCAACACACCCGCAGGTGCCCTTGGTGGCTTGCGGGATGAGACGGACCCTTTTCTGCACGTCCACAAGACATGAACTCTGAAAGCGTTTATCCCTGTGGGAGCTGCGCTGAGACTGAAATCCTGATGCCCTGCTGAGCATTACAGACGCACAGGACCTGGGGTGGCTGTGATTCCGGCTACGTTGATTTTATCATCTGCCTGTATCCAATATTCAGCCACAAAATAGTCAAGCATTCAGCTTTTGAAGAGGCAGGTCTGAAAATACCTGCACCCCTTCAGTCTGGCCCACAGCTTCGGTACTACGGCAGCCTGGAGCTCAGAATCTGGCTGGGGAGAGCTGCTGCACCCTGACTCCTGCGTTCTCCCCACTGCCTGCTACTGTGCCCTGTGTACGGAAATTCCATTCTGAACACTTGCCTTACAGCTCGCCTTGATCACCTTTGTCCTGTGCACCTAAGGCCCTTTCCTGGTACCCCAGTACCACCAGCACAAAAATTTGAAAGAACTCTTGGTGACTCTACATATACAGGGCAATTTCCAGTCTTCAGCACCTAAGTTAACAGGGGTTCTGACTGACCACTGGGCGGTCACCCTGACGATGGTGATGGTGGAAGCACCATTAGACACCATTCTCCTCCCACAGCCTGCTCTCCCTCCATCCCCTCCCCTGATGGCCCAGTGTCAGGTCAGCCAAGATACTGCCCACCACATCACGCTTCATCCCTGGGTTCCTTCCCACCCTGCAGACCAGCCACGCGGTGACTCAGCCCCCAGAGGGAGCTGGGTTTGGGGGGTATACTTGAGGCCTATGGGGCGCACGTTCAATGCTAAGAAGCATTCCAGTTTCAACCCATTGGCTCCTACCCGCCCCCACTCTCACCCAACCACCACCCTGCAGGTGTGCACCAGCCAGCAAGAGCTCGGGAGCAGCGTGTGGGTAAGAGTCACATCTGAGCCATGAGCCGGTCACCCCGCTGTCCAGGCGGCAGCCAGCTGCTGTTTGTGGGGAGTTACCTCATTTGCTTTTCCATGGCTGGAACCCAACACCCACAATTCAGGGGAGGAGAGTTTTATTCTTGCTCAGGGTTTCGGTCCACGGTTAGCTGACTGCAAGGCACAAACAGGATGGCAGAGGATATGGTTTAAAAAAAAAAAGAACGGTGCCCAAATCGTGGCAGTCAGGAAGTGGGGACAGAAGGGAGGCCCGGGACACCCTTCCTGGTCACGCCCCCAGGGACGGTCTCCTCTGGTCAGGCCCTGCCCCTAACCAGGCTCCTCCCACCCATGGATAATATCCATCGGCCAGCACAGCACCCCACAACCCCCTCTCCTCCCACACGCGTGAGGCTCTGCGTTGGAAGCATTCGATTTGAAGTGCAGCGGCGGCCCTCGTACGGCAGTCTTGTTCTTGTTGCTTTTCTCTCCTTAACGTTACATCACTCCTTTCTCTTTTACCCCCTTTCTTTGGCTCATTCTCTCTTTTTCCTTTACAGAAATTATAAACACGTGTATGTACTCGTCCAGCCGTCAGTACCCCTGGCTATATTTTCCCAAGGGCTTCATTAAAGAAATAAACTTTAGAATGGAGAGGCTCAGGGAGGGGATGCCAGGACAGCTGCTTTCCAGAAGCGCGTTTTACTGCTCTCCTGACTCGGAGATCGCTGTCTCACCTCATTTCCCTTTAATGCTGAACACATAGCAAAGTGAGATGACCAGCACAGACTCTCGGGGGGAACAAAGACAGACAAAAAGCTTATTAGTTTGGTTTCCTGTCTTCTAAAAAAAAAAAGTCCTCCCCTTTCCCAAAATAACTGATAAAAGGCCCTTTGTGGAGAGGGCTGGGGTGCTGCTTCCCCAGCTGTCAGATGCCTGATTCTCCTCTTGCCGGAAGGAGGACGCACAGCCCGGGTCCCGACAGCAGGCCTGGCGCGGGGTGTGGCGGTTTTGTCACAGGCACCCACAGTGCAGTAGGCTAGAGAGGGTGGGTTGACCCCAACTCACAGACTTTAAACCCTGCAATGTTTCAGACTTTCCAGATTATAACCCTTGGAAGCTCGAAGGGTGAGGGCTGGGGACAGTAAACTGGGCCTTTCGTCATATGGCCACAGTTGCCATTTTTGGCTAATTCCTTCTGATTTCCCACTTCTTGGCACTTCGATGATATTCAGATATTCGATGACATTCAGTAAAACCTTTGTCTTCCCAAGACTTCTCTTGTTTCTGGACTCAGCTCGGTGACCCTAAACTGCCCTTCGATGTAACCATCAAGCTGTCATTGTTCAGCTGGTCCCCACTGGACATCTGGAAGAAAGCAGTCTACTAACGTTCACCAGGAAGAATGAGCAGCCAATGAGCTCAGCCCTTCCTGGAGGAGGTTGCTAACATAAATCAATACCTAATGGGTGGAATTTCAGGTGCCGGCATCACCGTATGTGTATTAAGGGTTATTAAATGTTGGTCACAATCCGTTGTGCTTCATGGCAGTCACAAAATTAGGAGCAGTAGCTTTGGATACAGAGGCAAAACCTGTCTTAACACTTCTCTTGTTCGCTGTTTCTCTTGTCCAGGCCACCAGCCGCCCCCTCCCCCGTCATCTGAGCATTTGTTCAAGCATCCACCCTCCCCAGGTTCCAAACCTCTCTGGACAGTGCTCAGCAAATGCCTGCTCTCCCTGCCTTGGCACCTCCCATCTCCCGAGGCCCCAGGAGCACCCACACCCTAGTCTGCTGCCCCCCTAAGATCAAGGTCACAGCTAATAATAACTTGGATGTGATTTATTTTCAGTGCCATCTCTATCTCTTCCTTTCCCAACCTGTTTTCTAATCCAAAGTAGCTATTTTAGTTCTTCTAGAATTGGTTCTTTCCATGAAGTATTTTCAGGTGGAAAATTAGCATCTTTATTGTAACATACAAAGAAGATGTTTCCATGTTCAAATTTTAAACCTAACACATGCCAGCCCAACACGTTCTCGGTGTTCTAGGAACACAGGCATGAGTTATGCAGATGAGTTTATCACTAGGGAAAAGGCGAGATTCACAGTGCCCAGCGTCAATGTGAACTCCGTTTAGGTGATGTCCGGAGTGACAGGTTTGTTCCCCAGCAGACTCAGGATGCCAGGTCTCTTGGAGCTCTAGTGCCCATCATAAATGTGGCTTTGGGTTTTAGAGAGGCCTTGTGTTCACACAGACTGGAGTAGCTTCTGAGAAAGTGAGATTTGAAGCCCCTTGTGACAAATGGTCTTGTGGACAGGAGAACAGCGAGTCAAGGAAATGGAAGTGCCCATGCCCAGAGATCTGGCTGTGTCCCCAGAACCAGCCTCTTCCTCGGGGAAGCTACTGGAGGCCCCGCCACGGGCTGTGCCTCGAAAATTCCTGTTCCCTATAGTTACATGCATCAACCTTGTCCTGAAGCCTTCGAGTCTTCCTTGAAGAAGTGAAGAAAGTTTCCTTTGGCCGTGCATCTCTCAGCTCAGTGATGGTAAAAGGCTCTCTTCCCTACGTCTGTGGCTCAGTGTCATGGTGAACACTGCCCCTCCATTTGCAGAAACAGTGTCTGTGATGGTCACTGTGATGTTCCAGGGCCTCCACAGGGTCTGGGACACAGTCAGTATTCAGTATACAGCTGATGAATACACAAGCGAGCTGCAATATAATAGAGCCTGGTGTTATGCCCTAGATGACAGCCCTGAGGCCCAGGCCCTCTGCCACCAGCACAGATGCTGCCACAGTACTGGGTCCCTCCCTGCTCACACCAGGGGCCAGCTCTCCTGTCCTCGGTGCTCCCTGCCTTGGTCACTTCACATTTATTCAACTTTTCTCCACTGGACTACCTTCTCTGTCACTAATACAATGTTCACAGAAGAAGCCAAGATGGGTGGCACACACTGGTATTCCATCAAGTTGAAGCAGGAAGCTGAGGCAGAAAGATCTTGAATTGAGGCCAGACTAATCTTCATAGTGAGTTCAAACCTGGGAGGGACCACAGAGCGAGGCCCTGTCCTGGGAAGAAAAAGTAAATAGACTAGAAACATTGTGGCAAAGGCAAATAAAATGAATGAGGAGAGAGGGGAACCGACCTACCCTAATGCTCTCTTAGACTAGTACATGCAGAACAGGCTTCAAAGCTGGGTTATTAGGGACTGAGGACCAGCTCAGTGGAGAACGTTCGCCGAGCGTGCATGAGGCCCCAAGTTTAATCTCCAAAACCAAAAACTAAAACAGCATGAATGTGAATGAATTTAACTCCGAAGAAACCCTTTTCCACATGCTGTCACAGGACCAGTGAAAACCTCTCCGCAGCTTCTCAGAGCAGTTTATGGGAATAGTTGCCCCAAGGTGCTGGTCCACAAGATCCCCTGCTAACACTAGTGAAAATCACAAACTGTTCACCAAGGAAACATGCATAAGCACCTAAGTTTCTACAAAGCACTGCAGGGATTCATTGCTAAAATAAGCCCCTGGGAAGCCAGAGATTGGCCGTCCAAATTTGTCACACCAAGGCTGTGCAGTAGCTTTTTTAGGGCTGTGTATGCTAAGGCATGGTGGATCCGTGGCTTACAGTTTATCCCTACATGAATAAGTGACAGAACAAGAAATAAAGTCCACATGACCTGAGTCCAATGCTGATTCAGCCAACCTACTTAGCACCATGAAAACATAACACAGATGCGAATGATATTTCCCTAGCACTACAGCTGAATAAATCCCCGATACCTCCTTGTCTCTACTCTGGGGACATGGAAGGTAGCTAAGTTAAGGGTGGAGGTAAAAGGTAGACTTGATAACTTGGTCCTTAATTGCTTCTAAGGTGTTGGTGACTGCAGACATTACTCTTCCCAGTCATATTTATTCTTGAAGAGACGATGCTAAAAAACACACTATGTCACTTATTAAAATGGGCTTTTAATGATGGAATTTCAGAAGGAATAACATTCAAATGGAGAAAGCATTGGGAATGAAGGGGAACTTTATCTGCGCAAATAAAGTCTTCTGTGCATATAATTATTTTTGATGCCCAGAATGCTGCTGTTGTTACCACTAAGAAAACTGTGTGCACACACAGTTCACTGCCAGTGTAATTCAATGGGCAGCTGGCCTGGGAGCTGATACACGTGTGTCATTTCCTAGTTCTGCAGTCAGGAATAAGACTGACTATTCTAAGTTTCATTTGTTTTTCCTTCAAATTTTGTTATATATTCCCTTTTCTCATCTGTACTGGTTATTATTGTTTAAACATTTGTTATGAATTATCATGAAAGACTTACTAAAATTTTCCATTTGTTACTACATCACAAATTTTTGTACGGGCTCTTGAGAAGGAAATTTATTTCCTGAAGGATAAAAGGTCAGATGACTGTCCACTGACGCCCTCCGTGGAGGTCAAGTTTTCTCTGTGTGAGTTAGAAGATGAAAAGTGGGCATTTAAGTCTCACAACAATAGCAATCATGTTTCTCTCCATTTCTCTTTGAATTTTAATAGACTTTGCACACTCTCATGCTAGATTATTTGGTACATGAAGTTTTATGATTTTTATTGCCATGATGGATTCTGTATCTTTCTGCATTATGCTTTTTTTTCATTCCTTTGTGACCCTTTTGGTCAGAATCTCACCTTGTGCTAGATGCGCCTGGTCCCTTGCTTTGCTGTGTGCTTTCTTGTTGCATTTCCCCACTTACTTCCAGCGTACACATGTGCACACACACAGATCCTCCTCTGTTGTTTTCTGGAAGTTGCACAATGCTTCTAGCTATATAATGATGTCAGCAGGATTTCTGGGTGCTAGGATTGCGGTCACCTCTGAACTGATACGTGCAGAAGAGAGTACAATGACTCCTTCCACATGTATTCAGAGCCTGACTCCCTGCGCCCGGGGTGGGGAGCCCTTAGGGAAAAAATGTGCCGCCATGTCCTTTGACAAGCACATAGTGTTAAGCATGATTAAACTACTGTTCACTTAACTTTAGCTCCATGAGCTTTTTGGTCATGGACATTTCTCCCAGTTACTGCTTCCCCACAGTTTGTAGGTCTTGAGTGAGTTCTTGCCATTTTCTGTGTCTTTGGTGTCTCAGTGGGTACTTGGAAGAGGCTATACTAAGTCACTTCTGAGTTCCAGGGGAGTGGGCAAGGCTGGCATCCCTGCCTGGCATCTCCTGCTACTGGAAGACTAGGACACCAGTAAACAGTGTGGGGAGAGACCCAGAGCCAGCAATATGGAGCCAACACTCCCTGCCGCTCGAATGAAGTCCTACGCATGGCAGTGTGCATAGGTCGTGTGGTAATGCACACACGTGTGGTGGCAGGTGGCTTTATAATACGCTCTTATCGCTGCGATTTCACATTCCGAATGCCGAATCCCGCCTCTGCTGCTGTTGCAATGGATGATCCATTTTTTCACTGAGAAAAGTAAGGACAATGCTCTGATTTCTGCCGTCCATCAGGAAGACCCCTCTACCGGGGGCCAAGCTCACACATAGGATGTCATAGTTTCCCAGTAACAAGCTTCTCACATTGTCCAAAGCCCTACCAGCAGGTGGCACAGCAGTGCGGAGAGGAGGGATTGGATGGTAGCTTTCCCATGGTGCTGTTTTATGATGGGAGATATTTCACAGCCTACTGGACGTGACCGTAACAATGTGCAATTTCAAAGCACAGTCCAAGGAACAGCGGAGATGTGAACACACGCATTCTTTCACCCAGGCTGTCGTTAGGGAAAACACCAATATAAAAATAGCCTATTTTTAGGAGCTCAATACCTCATCTCGCCGATTGTGTCCGAGTCATGTTCTACTGGGTGACACACTTGGGCACTGCTGGCAACAGCCCCAGCCAGCTCGGGGGATTAAGGAGAATGCCACAGGCAAACCCCTCCCAACAAGATAGTTCACGAGCTTCTGACTGCGAAATCTCTACCCTGAGTGCTGACTTAAGTAGCAGGAAGAGCATGGCTTGATTTTTCAAATCCCTGCTTGATACATTGCAGCTCTTAAGCTTTTGAACCCTTCGGCTGGGCTCAGACATCTCAGGGAAAGCTGTAAAATTTCTATTTTCAGATTCTTAATTTTTAGTGTGCTTGAAACTCCCAGGGTGGCTTTTTTAATGGCACACATAGAACCAGGAGACTTAATTTGCCTGTTTTGACTGCAGTGTCTCTTTTAGTGAGGCAGACAGGAAATCCTCAGGAGCTCAGAACACACGCAGGAGAATGCAAACCAGAGAGGAGTCAGCTCAATCCACCCACAAGACTGTGTGGTTTTAAATGGTGATCCCCTGTCTGTCCTCATCTGATTGGATAATAGAGATAGTTATAAAGACATAATTCTGTGCTCAACAACCCTCTAAACCCTGGTGGCTTTCTACAGAATTTCAAGGAGTGTGTCTTTAAATTAAGGTTATCATTAAAGAATAATGACATTTTTATTGTAAAGGAGGAAAAGCAGCCTAGTTGAAAGAACTTTGACTTTTGTCACACCTAGGAGCTCATTAATTTGGGGTATGTTCCTTAAATGGCTGAATCTCAATTTACATATCTGCAAAATATCCAGAGATAATGAAATCAGCTTAGTGTCAGGGAGGTAGTGATACAGAATAAGTGTGAATGGCATAGTAGAGATCTGTCTTATGTCGATGAGGCAAGTCAGGGTTGAAGTGAGGGAGAGCCTGGAGTTTGCTTCTGTTTTAAAGAGTCGCAGGTTAACTCTCGTCAGTGTCTAGACGTGGCTCACATGGGAGCCAGATACAAGCCACCACAGCACCCAGGAGACTGAACTAGCCACCAACACGCTGCTAATTTGAAACAGAAAAGAACAGATTTTTTTTTTGAAATGAAAATATTCATTTTTGCAAAACATACTTTCTTACATGCAAAGCTTTGAATTTGTGTGACCCATATTAAGCACTTTATAAATCCTAAAATAGAAGTTGTATAATCAGTGTTATCCTGGGAAGTACTGTCAAATCTACAAGAAATATGTTACATCTACATCATCAACACATCACATCCTTAAGGACAAAGCTACTAGGGATTGAGCCAAGGGAGCTGGAAGGGTGAAATGCGAACAGCGTGGTGGATACGGATACCGCGTGTTGCCCGCCCACTATCTAGGCGTCCCTCACTTACTGCTTAACATTGCCCTGATTCTGACTTTTCAGGTGTTCTCCACACAGGTAAAGTCAGCCTATTCCTAGTTTTTGGGCATAAGTCCATCTAGGCTGGGGAAGACATCTGCTTTTTGCAAGCAACTAGTTATGCTCAGCAGTGGAATTTGACCAAACAGGAGAACTGCTGGGAGGAGCTGCAGGAGGAGGTGGCCTTTCTTCTTTCCAGGAGGTGGTGACAGGAACGCTAGGGTCCCTCTGCTTCTTGAGGGTGAACCCACACTGACGAGGCTGTGATGAGGTGTGGAGAGGACTGAGGCTCTGATGATTTAATGGGGCCTGGTCCACCGCAGCTGAAGCTCACTCCACTGAGGACTTTGCTTATGTGAGAGGGTGATTTCTTCATTGCCTGAAGATGGGGATTTTTAACTTACAACTGAAGGTCTCCAAAGGTACAAAAGATCCCTGCTAAAAGGCCCCCCGACAAGGAGATGGATAGACAGTAAGACAAGAAATGCCTAAGGCTTTTTGGCTACTGCACTTGAGATATACTACCCGCCACCCTTGCATAGCAGCTGCCTTGCCAGGGGTAGAGGGTACTTGTAGGCCAAGCTGAGCATGGTGGCACACACCTGTGACTCTGGAACCTGCAAACTGAAACAGGAAGACTCCAAGTTCCAGCCCAGCCTGGGCAACTTGGTGACTTCCCAAGATCATCTCTCAAAAGTATTTTAAGAATGAAATAAAATAAAAAGGGCTGAGGATGTAGCTGAATACAAAGGCAATATGTTCAGTCTCCAGTATCACTCACACACACACACACACACACACACACACACAGTAATGGTTGAGGGTTTCTTCCCCAGAAACAGTGGCCAAAAGATGTTGAGATGCTCACATCTGAGAAGATTCCCTTTCATTCCACCCTACCTCTAATTTGGAGAACATTCTTCTATGCCTCTCTTTAATCAGGTGAATACAATCTGATATTTACACATGGGATTCCAATTTATTTCACTTATGAGTGTATCTCAAGTGTCATCCACTTACCTACAAAATTCTCAAGTTTATCCTTCTTTATAGCTGAGTACTATTCCATTGTATAAAAATACTACATCTTTTTTATCCATTCCACAGTTGATGGGCATTTTGATTATTTCCAAAATTTAGCTATTAGAAATTGTGCTACTATAAACATAGGTGCACGTATATTGCTGTGGTGTGATGTTTTGAATTCTTCTGGGAAATCCAGGAGGGGAACAGCTGGGTTGAATGGGACTTCCAATCCTCAAAACTTTTTAATAAGACAAAACTCTAGTTGTTGATTCTTTGGCATATTATTATCTCTTCCTCTTGAATTTTTTCCTAATGAGTAGGTAGCGACCTTCTTTATCTCTTTTGATCAGTTTTGGTTTGAAGTTCACATTGTCTACAAACAGAATAATTACTCCTGATTTTGGGGGGGCTTCCTGTAACATGGAGTATTGTTTCCATCCTTTGACTTTTAGTCTATGAATTTATTTTTGAGTTAAATGTGTTTCATGCATAAAGCATATTGCTGGATCTTGCTTCTTGATCCATTCTGCCCATCTGTTTCTGTTGATTGGTGGATTGAGGCCATTTACATTGATGGCTATAACTGGTATTTATTGGCTTATCTTTGTCATGTTATTTTCCAGTTGTTGGTTCCCTGCTTTTTCCCTTTTTTAATTGCTTGACCTTCTTGGTGGTTTCTTTCTGTTGTTCTGGGAATAGTGATCATTTTTTATCTCTATCTAGAATATCTTTCAGTACTCTTTCTAGGGTTGGTTTGGTGGACATGAAATTCTGTGGTTATTCTTCATCATGGAAGAATCTTATTTCTCCATTAATTTTGAAAGAAAGTTTTGCAGTGTACATCAATTGGGTTGGAAATTAGTTACCTTCAGGGCTTAAAATATTTCACTCCAAGCTTTTCTTGACTTAAGGGTTTATGTTGAGAAGTTGACTGTGATTCTAATGCACTTTCCTTGATAGGTGATCTGTTTCTTTTCTCTAACAGCTTTTAGTATTTGTTTTTGTGTGTGTGCTGAATTTCTGGAATCTTATTATATGTCTGGGTGTAGATTTATTTTAGTTATGCCTGTATGAAGTTCTATAAGCCTCACTTATCTGTATATCAGATTCTGTTCCCACGCTTGGGAAATTTTCTATTATTTCTGAAAAAATTTTTTATGTTAGTTATGTTGACGGCTGCATTTTCATTGGCATATATATATATATATATATATATATATATATATATATATGCATTATCTTGGAGCTGTTGAATTGTTATTTCATGGTCCCTTGTTACTTTTTAGTATATGTGCTGCCGAAGTGAGCACTCCCTTGTTACTTTTAAGAGTTCTTTGCTTTCACAATCACTAGCTGCAATCCTGTCTTCAAGGTCTGAAAATCTAGCTTCAGTTTCATTCATGTGGCTTTGCCAGGTTTCAATGGAATTTTTTAATTTTCTGTATATCTCTTTGAATCTGTTTCATGCATTCTATTTCTTTCCAGTACTGTTCATTCAAGATTTCCATCATTTTCCCATGCTCCTCCTCTACTTTTGTTTATCTATGTCTTCTCTGGCTATGCTGAGAAATTCCTTTGTTAAGGTTGTCATTTCTTTTTTACCTGAAAGATTATTTCTGATCTGGCTTCCTCTACAGTTTCATGGATTTGTTTCTTTACTTCACTTGCTGTCTTTTCAGAAATCTGAGGTGTCAGACTTCCACTGTCTTCTGCGTCAGTATCTCCTGTGCTTGTTCCAGATGAGCTGGGGTTTTGAGATTGCATTTTTTTTTCTGTCATTTTCACCTCTTGGTTAACATTTCAGTCTTCTCAATTCTGCTAGTCTCAACTGTCTGTTGTGTATTTCTTAGGGTTCTACTGTGTGAGTGATGTTCACTCAGTTGCTGAGTCCAACAGTGTAATGGAGGGGCCAGTCACCTGAATTCCTCCTGTGGGGCCAGCTGGATATGTCCTTGATTTTTCCTGAGCTAACTAGCCCAGGAATATTGACGTGAGCCAACCCTTAGCTCATATTGATACTGCAACTTCAGACTGTTCATGGTCACCAGATCCCCCGATCCTTGGTGTGCACCCCAGCCAGGGCCCTACTGTGTCACTGGGGGTCTCACAGGCCCAGCTGGGTTCCTCCAGGTGGGAGAGGCCTCACCAGAGCTCTTGCCAGCCTGCCAAGGTCCTCCAGGTGGGGGCAGACTCATCCTTGCCTTCACCCGCCTACCAAAGTCCTCTGGGTTGGGAGAGAGATCTCTGAGACTCCTGCCAATCCACTGAGGTCCCCTGGTTGTGAGAAGGACTCAGCCATGCTCTTTCCTGCCTGCTGAAGTCCTCTGGGTGGAGGGATGAGTTGCCGAGGCTCCTTCTGGCCCACCAAAGTCCTCCAGTGGGAAGAGGGGTCGCTGACGCTCCCACCAAGGGGTCACAACACTCCCACCAGCTACCGAGGTCCCCCAGGTTGAGGAGAGGGGTCGCCAACACTCCTGTCAGGTGCTGAGCTCCTCTAGAAAGAACAAGCGTCGCCGAGGCTCCCACCAGCACACCAAGGTACTGGAGGTGGATGGAAGGGCGACCACTGCTCCCACCATTGCTGAGCTCCTGGGGGTGTGGGGGACGGGCGCCCAACATCCTCGTCGCAAACAACATTTTTTTCTGTAAATATCCATCTATGTCATCACACATGTTTAATTGGCTGCACATATGTGAACTATATAAACCATATATGTATATTAACCAATTTTGTGAAGGCCGTTTAAGTGATTTCCTAGTTTTTCACTGTTACAGCATCTTGTGATACCTCTGCACATGTTAAGTTTGGGTTCATTTGTCAGGATTCCTTCAACTCTGAGGAATAGCACATCCAATTAAAGAAAGTTTAAAGTAGAAGGATTGTCTGTCACATAACAAGCAGTTTGGGAAGTGAAGCATGCTAAGGTGAAGTCAGAAACTTAGTAATGCTGCTAAGTCCGAAGGATGTTACCATCTTGCTCTCCTGGCAACTTCAGCGGGCTGCAGGGTGGCACATTTCTTCATGGCTCCAGCTATCACCTGATGGCACCAATGTGGGGAAGGAGGGCACTTCCTCACGTGTAGGTCTCTTTCCGTAGCTGCCTGCAAACTGTCCCGGCTTCATATAACCGGGTGGGCCGGCCGCTAACCAGTGTGGAAAGGTGCAGAAGACTTTTGACAAAGTAGTCTCCAGAAGCAGCCTGCCAAATTATAGCACCTCCAGAATCTCTTCCCCATTTTGGTCAATCTGAAAATGCATTTTTTAAAAAATGATACCTGTTTATTGTAAATTGTTTAAGTATCTATAATCTCTCTTTTGCCTCCTGTTTTGCAAAACCCCCTGATCACACCCTTTGGTCTTTGTTCAGACTTTTCTTCTTTTGTTCAGACTTTGTTCAGAGTTTTCTTCTTCACTGGGTTGCAAGAGCCATGAGTATATATATATATATATATATATATATATATATATATATATATATTTGGGCAAAAAAGACAAATATCATCAGCCATCCAATATCATTCTCTCTAGTAACCAGTCTGTTAAACATTACTTATGATGAGTTTTGTCCATGGAATTTTAAATTTTTCTGTAGTCAAATTTATCAATTTTTACGATATGATTTTTGCCTTTTGTTGTGCTGAGAGGGCCATGGGAACACAGAGTAAAGAAAAACTGTCTTCCTTTTGTATTTCTTGTTTTAAGAAGCTGGCCATGTAGCCGAGAAATTAGGAAACCAATGTCCACGCTGCCCCCCCTACTGAGTGGCAAACCCCACCTTTGCCACATGCTAAACTCCCCCAGATGGAACGGTTCTGGGCCCCAACCCTAAACATGAGGTCTTCAGCATGGTGTCTGTTGATTTTCTGTGTTGGAAGTGCCTTGTTTGAGGTTTAAAGTAGACAGAGACACGAGAGTCAGCTTTCAATACTTGGCTTTTAGGAGGACAATTCAGTTCATAGCAGATCATTTCAAAAACACCCTCTGCTAGCCCCTAGATTACCCTTGGTTTATGGGGTGATAGCTTTGGGGGGAGGCAGAAGCTACCCATAGCCTCATGATTTCATCTGCATGCAAAGATTAGACTCCACAATGATGATCACAAAACAATTCCATGTGAACCAATTTTGGTCTTGTTTTAATCTTATCTTTTGAAATAAGTGCTTTTTGATTTTTAGACATTTTTAATCAAAATTATCAGATATAATTAGATACTATTTGTTTTTTGATTTCTCCTCAATTATATCTAAACCTATCATTATTACCTTGACTGACAAATTAGCTCTAGCTTGGTTCAGCGTTTGCCCACACTCCTACTCCGTCCGAACCCGGGGCAGCCGTCCCACATGACTGAGCACCTGAAAACCGTGGCGCCTGCACACTGGACGTGGGTTTGAGTCTATGGCTTAGCCAGCGAATGTGTGTGATTATGCACTGCGGGCCTCTCTCTGGAGCCACCGTGATCACAGGTATATGTCTCTTCATCCCAGGGCGCAATGCTAACTCTGAACATGGCATGCTGGGCCATCTGCAGTGTGCCAGCCTACCCATCCCACCTCATTCTATGAGGAACAGAGAGAGGCCTGAGGATGTGATTTATATTCCCTAGGTTCTTGGTCAACTGCAATTTTCTATATTTACCTTTCCTTTGAGATGTAATCATATTTGTATTTTTTTAAAAAAAACAGCTACATTGTGATATAACTCTCATGCATTATTTGCCCATTTGAATTGTTCAATCCAATCACTCATGTTCACAGAGTTGTGCAACATCACCCCAGGTCCCCAGAAATCACTCGTCTATTTTGTCTCTACGCATTGCCCATTCTGGACACACATTAAATAGGCCAATGTATAGATTTTTAGAATTCTCTGCCTGTATTTTATTGATCTAGATCATGTATCAGAAAATAAGAAAAGATTCTATGATGAGAACTGAGGATTTTCAAACTGAAAGTATGAATTTCAAACTACCTATTACAAAGGTCAATTTGTCCTTTGTGAAAGGTGAAGGGTATATGACTCAAACTCCAGATGGATGCTAAATCGATGAATTCTGTGTAAGGTTCAATTTAGTAGGAAAGTAGCTGACCTCACTCTGCTTACTCCTCCCTCTGAGCCTGGGAGGAGAACCTAAGGGAGACGGCATCTGGGGAGCTACTCTACTTGGAAAGGGAAACCTTCCTCACCCCCACCACCGCCTTCCACCAAGCCTAGACCTTTTGGTTATTCCCTCTAGCTCTGCTCACTGAAGAACCAGAAATGCCTACATCTAGAGAGACCTATTGCAAGCCCAAATAAGAGTGAATGGATTGCTTTATCTATCTGTATATAACTAGACATTCCTTCCCTGATCAAAACTGCTGTTTACTGCTGGCTAAGTTTTATTATTATTAATTATTATGAAATTATGGCCTCTGAAACAGACAAATAAAATGAGTTTTGTTCAGGAGAAACAGGTATCTCCCATGAGGGTCACAAGTAAATCAACCATGGTGGGAGAGGGATCTTGGGAGGAGACCTAAGCAGCATTTACTGATTTTGGATAGTTTGAAATGTCTCAAGTTGGTTCAAAAGTGCAAAATAGCCATGGAGCCCCATACTGATTATTTCTGTACATGATGCATTCTCAGAAACCCAGTCTAGAGTGAAGACAATACATATTCACACTGTGCTGAGGAAGGAAAACCACTTCTTACTCGTTATTCTTATTTAGCTAAGAATGTCTGTGTTCGTTGGGATTTGCAGTCAGGTAGCTGACTGTCCTCTCTTTATGTTGCCACACCAAGAAGCTAGGAAATTACACTGGCAATATTGCGTTCCATAACTTTGCCTGCTGCAAAAGCAAAGTGCCCTCACTGCACGGCTCCTTGAAGTCCCACCCCCGGGGCCTGCAGGAAAAAGGTCTGCATCCTGTCACCCGCTGCTGCTCAGCTGTCCTGAGCCAGAGGAGACAGAGGCCCCAGCAAAGGCTTCAAGGCTTTCAGCCAGACCTAGTGACACCAAATGGAACCCCAGAGTACCTCTGCTCCTTGGGGAGACACTAGGGCAATGGTTTGTCGAATATCTCACTAGTGGTCAGTTATTCTTTTCTTTTTCCTTTTTCAATCTATGATAGGCAGAGAGCAGGAATGCTAAGGTCTTTTCTCTCACCGTAAGAAACAAAGAAGCTGCAAAGAGCAGTGTAAATCCCTATTTACACGGGAGAGAACCACAGCACATGGCTGGGAGGTCCCTGTGGGCTGCGGGTTTGAACAGGGTGGAAATGAGTGAGTGGTACTTTAGAAAACCAATAGCAAGGGGGTGACTCTCTGCTAGGCTGCAAGATCTCTGGAAGTGGTCACCTCAACAGAGGATGGTATGGAGCTATATTGGGATAAGTCTTTCTTTTAATATTTCAATATTAAAGAGGAAATGAAGTTGGTATTTTAAGACTAAAAAGACAACATTGTTAGGTTTTTCCTTGACGCAGTAGAGAAACAAGAGAGAAAATGAAAAAGGCTTTTACTGCAGGTATTAGAGGGCTGCAGAAGAGGGCAAGATCCCTCTGAGGCAGAAAAGAAGTGGTGGGATTTTATTCGGTTTGACAGGAGGTGGAGTGTGAAGGGGCTGGTAGGGTGATGCATGGACAGTTCATCTGCAAAACACTGGCACCCATGAGCAAAGCGGGAAGTTCAATTTCAGTTTGGAAAAAGAACACAGAAGTCAACTTTGGAAGGACAAGCTGTTGCTCTGGGTCCACTGCCATGTTGGGCAAGTGCCAGGCTGAGCCTGTCAGAGCTTTATTCAGGTAGAATCCAGCACAAATACCTTCAAAACGAGGACCTGGGTATGGTGGCGCACACCTGTAACCCCAGCACTCCGGGCTAAGGCAAAAAGATTGCAAGTTCAAGTCCAGCCCAGGCAACCTGGTGCCTTCACAAGACCCCCTCAAAGTGAAAAAGGGCCTGGGATGTAGCTCAGTAGGAAGGGCCTGAGCTCCATCTTTGGTACTGCACTTAACAAATTTAAAAAGCAAGTATTAGGGTTGTTTAGATCTTTTCATTGGTACCTCTGAAGCTTTGAGAGAAAAGAATCAGATCTGACAGCCTCTGTTCCTTCAGTCTTCTTTGGAAGATAGTGGAGTATTGATCTATTAATTGGCTTATCAACAAAGTGACCACAGTTGAGTTTCGGGGGACAAAGGGCCAGATAACACCAGGCAGGTTTTCTCACTTCTTCCTAGAAAGAAGCAAAAGCTGCATCTGTAGAAAAGGAGACTTGAGAGAGGAGAAGGGAGCTGCTCCTAGCTGAAGAGGTGGCATCTCCCAGAGCTGAGGGCAGAGGCGCAGCCTCCAGGGGCATTGAGTGACTATCCTGTACTGGGGGAGCCTTGCGGGCACCAAGCTGAGCACGCAGGTTCCAAGGTGGCTTGCAGTTTTGATTTCTCTTTGAGCTCTCTGTCTTCATAAGGCTTTATTAACCGTTTCAGCATGGGCTCCTGAAGGCTTTGGGAAATGAGGACAAGGCTGCATCTGATTTTAGGGCACAGGTATGTGGGGGCGAAGAGCATGGTGCCCAGCCTGAACCCAGAATGAGCGTAGCAATGGCTGGGCAGGGAGAAAAGCTCTCTTTGGCCACCAATGCAGCGATGCAGGAAGTGGCAGGAGCAGAGCCAAAGCCCAAAGTGATTTGCTCCTAACCTTGCAAAGACAGGGGCTTGGGGAATACGGAGGAATATCAGGGCTCTTTTAGATGGAGGTTAGCAGATACCCTAAGGAGCTGGGCAAAAGAAACAAAAGTAAAACCTTGCTTTCAAGTCAGAAGTGGGTGATATCCTGCCTGGAGGGGTGATAGATAAATAACTAAAAGTAATACCCAAGGAAAGTAGACCGAAAGATTTGCCCGAGAAAGGAAAAGGCACTGGGGCAAAAGATTATGAGAAAGTGAAATTTAAGGTCCTATTCTGAATTAAAAGCAGCATTCTGATGTCTAACTGGAGGAAATTTTCAAGGCTGGGATCAAAGCCGTGTGATAGCCACGATTTGCTGACTGTACAGGTGGTTCCGCTCCATACACATCCTCACCCAGGAACCTCCCATTTTGAAGCTGTGGACTCCAGCAGAAACAGAATTACTCACAGCGATCACACCCTTCTCAGACACAACTAGTCTGCCTCACTCCGTCAGCACGGACCAGTGGCCCTGAGTGTCACTAGCGCAGTTGTACAAACACACACACAGCTCTGTTACTGTTGGGACAGAGCTAACAACAGCAAGTCCCAGGACAGTGCTTGTGTCACAGCCCCACAGTCTCTGTAGAAATCCTTCATAGTTTGGGGAACTTAGGAAGATGTCCGAGGTGTTGGTACTCAATTCCCCACGACTATTGCAACAGAGCAGATGGCTTAAAAGCCATGAATTTATTTTCTCACCTTCTTGAGGAAGAAAACTGAAGTCAGTGTGGTTGGCTTCTTCTGGATACCCTGAGGGAGACCTGGTCCCTGTGTCCCGCCTAGTTCTAATGGTCACATCCTTGTCTTGGAGGTACAAACTAGGATCTGAATGTGTTCCCCAAATGCATGTGTTAAAAACAACATTCCAGAATTCATATTTGGAGCTGGGGCCCCTGGGAAGGTAATCAGGGTTAGATGAAGTTTCGAGGGCATTGACATAACATTGGTGGCTTTCATAAGTAGAGGAACAGAGACCCACACTAGTAAGCTGGCTCTGTCTCACCACACGATGCCCTCTGCATGCTGTGCCCTGTCGAGAGGCCATCAGCAGAGGGCTGGGGAACACTGCACACCAAGTGAACTTTTCTTTACAAATTAATCAGTCTGCAGTGTTCTGTTATAGGACAGAGAACTGATGGAGACTGTCATTCTAATTTCTATCTCTGTCACCATGGGGATGTCCCATCTCCCAGGTGCTCCTGCATCTTCACAAAACACTACCTGAAATCACTCTGTTTCCAAATAAGCTCACATCCGAGGTGCCTGGAAAGATGGGAGTTGATAGCAGGACAGAGGCACCCTTCAGCTCAGCCTTTGTCCACCTGAACTGGTTTTCCCAGCTCCTGCTGTTCGTTGCCCTGTTGAGGGTCCTCTCCTGGACAGATGCTTTCCTCTCAGGCCCCTGAGTCTCCACTGATGCTGCTGCTACACTGTGCAAGCTGCGCTTCCCACAGGACCCTGAGCCTTGTGATGCCACCTTCTTCCCACGGAGCCTTGCCCCCTGCAAACAGTCCAGCTGGCCACCGCTGCTCCCCACTGAGGTGTCAGCGGTGCAGATAAGAAGGTTCTGCCCTTCACTGCATTTAAACTGTTGCATTTCCAGCCCCCACTCTAGGGCAACAGAAAGGCCCCTTGGCTGAGTGACAGCCGAGGGGCTGTGCTTCCCTTCGCTCCCTCCTGTGTCCTCATCTTGGAATGAGCCCAGGATACTTCACAGGGCTGCACCTTGGCTGCTTCCAAATGCACTCTGAGAAATCTGTCTCAGATGAAGCCCAGGACAGAGCTGGAAAATCCAGCCCCTGTACATGCATGCCCCGGGCTCAGAGAAGCTTGGGTGTAATGCAAGAGAAGCCTCTCCAGGTGGAAAACAGACAGAGATTCAAATAGAAAAGGAAAGGACACCTCCAGGCAAGATATTTGGGTCATACTATGAAATATTTCTCAATCTTCAATTCTTTGATAGCAACTAGGTGTCCAGCGACTCTGTTGAGTTCTAACACTCCTTTTTGCTGCTGACAGACCCCACAGCCAAAGGCTCTGCCTGGAGACCTAACACTTCAGGTGGCAAGATGGGCCACCCGTAAACAGGGCTGCTGAAACCCCTCCTCCATTCCAGTTGCTGGCTAGCATGGCTCACAAAGCTCGGAAAAGCACTTTACTGTGTTCACCAGCATGTTCTAGAGAAATAGTCATATGGAAGAAGTTTTCCTGGTGACCAATCCATGCCCTGGCACTATCTAGGACCTTTCTTTGCCTCTCATGAGTAATCTCAGCATACAGAAGAGCACATTCCAGAGGATCTTAGTTGCTCTGCACTGGGAATCTTGTCCAAAAACCCAATGTGGAAAAAAAAAAAAAAAGCCAATGTGGCCATGTGTCTCACGATGACCATGCTGACATTTCATCCCACAATGGACCACATATTCAAAGATTGTTCTATAAGATTACAGCAGTGCTGAAAATTCCTGACACCTACGAGGTGTAATCTAAGTATGTGTTATACTAAGGAGTCAAAAAGCTAAAAAGAAAATGTAAATGTTAGTAAAATAAAAAAGCTGCAGGAAGCTAAGCTTAGTGCCATTAGAGAAAGACATGGTTTATGAATTTGTGGAGCCCAGGCATGGAGTGTTTATGCCACATATGGCAGCATGAGGCCTTGTCCTGGGCTTCGCCTCCCTCCCCGCTCACCAGCCCACCCCATGCAGCTTCCGGTCCCACGGGCTCCGTCTATGGTGAACCTAGGCTGCTGCGCTGCTTCCATCTTTCATGCCAGATCCTGGCAGAACCTTTCCTGGGTTTAGATGTGTTTAGATGCACGAACTCTTGGCACAGCAGTGCGGTGCCCAGGAGCAGTGGATGATGGCCTGCAGACGGCTGTGTGGAAGGTGAGTATCAAACACTCTGCGATGCTCGCCCAGTGATGAAAGAGCCTAGTAGCACTTGTCAGAACACAGCCCCATCTGAATAGAGGACTCAGGGCTGTGTGCCTTTTTATCACACCTCAGGACTAGTTTACATTTTCTCATGTCATCAGCTTCTCTTTTATCAGCTGTTGTCAGACTTCGTGGTTCCCAGAGCATTACTTTATGTCACTCAGCCTCAGTTTCAACATCTGCAACCAGGAGATAACAATAAGACCTACCTCACAGGGCCCCTGTGGGAACCGAGAGTCAATTCATGCAAAGCTCTCAGTCCTGGCACACAGGATGACTTGGTGAGTGCCAGCAGCTTTTGCTAAAGTGCCTTTACTTGGCATCAGGCACTGAGCATTTCACCATATTGAGTCAGTTTCTCCTCACAAGAACTCTGCCAGCTGAATTCCATTAGCCCCATTTTACAGGTAGAAAAATTGAGGCACTCAGAAGTTAAAGAACTGCCTGGCATCATGCAATGTGCCACCAATGAGGCCAGAGGCTACACTCAAAACCAGACTTGTTTGCCTCCACATTAGGTATGTTCAGTAAACTCTGCGTGTGAGCAGATTTAGAGACAAGTGTGCTAAGCGTGCTGCCTGGAACAAGTGTGAAAGCACAAGCAGCCTGCTAACATTTCCCTCATGTGCCCTCATAAATTCCTGAGCAGCGAGACACAGCTGCTTTCCAGAGGCCAGATTTGCCTGTCCAGAGGAAATGGGCGGGAAAGGGCTTACCCTAGACTGCGTGGAGTCATGAAGAGTGAAAGGACAGAGTTTGGCTGATGTGTTTTTCTAAAGCAAAAGCCATCCTGGGGGATTCCAGTTTGGAAAGTCAGGGTCCCTCTCTGGTCCCTCAGACTCCGGACTGCTTCCAGCGCATTGTTTCAACTTCCTGTTCTCAGCCATCACTGGGGAAACCCTACACCTGGCCGTCAAGCACTTACCCTGCTGACAGCAATGGCTTCGCCCCAAAATCCCCTCTGCACGTTTGTCATCTTAATGCAATTAATTGTCCTGTTTACTGTCTCTCACTTTCTTTAATTTGCAAAAAAAAAAAAAAAACTATGAGAGAGAGGGTCTCCACCTTCCTCCTCCAGGGGCCTCACTGTTAACAAAACAGAGCGAATGTCTGCTACTTCCTGGCGACCTGTTCTGGGCTCTGCACTCAGTGTTTTATACACCTCTTATTAAATGATCCAAACAGCCCGCGAGGTGCCTGTGCTGGCCCCCTGGCTGGGAGCTGAGAACTGGGAAGTCTGTCCAGAGTGCGCGGGTGGGAAACACAGCCTGCAGTCCTAACCCTGCTCTGGGACCCCGTATGTCTCTCTCCCCCGTGTCACTCTGCTGCCCCTCAGGGCCAGAACCCTGAAGAGTCACATCGTCCCACCCTTTCTGGACTTGGGAATCTTTCAAAGCAAAACACTTCTAAGATGGAATTTCTGGCCCTAAAACTTTGCTTTTCATGTTACAGTCAATTTTGCTTTCTGGATGATTAAAGACCAGGACAGTGGGGTTCTTTTGGTCTCCAGAACATGACAGGTTCTGGAGCTCAACAGCTGATAACTAGCCATTGAGCATTAGAGAGTGTACAGATAACGATAGCAAGTTCATACCAGTCCCCCGCGGCCCTCGAATCGCTTACATGACTGAAAATGTGAAAATTTCTCGGTTTGACAGACTGAAATTAACACTACAGAGTCTGTGTCTTCTTTCTTTCACTCTCTTTGCTGCTGTTGCTCGTGTTGCTGATGCTCTCCTTTGGGGGGTCATGAACCGATGAACTGTGGCCCCTCTATCTGGAATGATGTGCACACTCATCTTTTTTACACATTTTTGTAAATGGTGATTGAGGTTTCCCTTGAAGCTAAAGCACAAATTTCCATAAACACGATCCACACCGATCAGCAGTTTTAAAAGGAAATGCTCCCAGGCAGCTGATGACCAAGCCTAAGCCTGATGCTGGATGTGGTGTGAGTTTAGCTTTAAGGCTCTGCTCTCCGCTCCCTGAAAGCATCGCCAGGCCAGTCAGCCCGGCCTGGACTCTGGAAGGTGGAAGCCAACAACCAAAGACAGTCTGCCACTTCATCCTGGTAGATAGCGGGTCAGGCTCAGGGTCACTCTCCAGTGTGGAGCAGTGTGTGGGGCAGAGGACTTTTGCCTCAGGTGGATGCAATTAGTCACCACCCACTTACAATGTTAAGTCCTCTGGAGTTACTGGGAAGTGAACACTTCCATCATCAGGATAAGAGCAAAGAAGGGTGGCATGGACTGCACAAGGGTGGGCAGACTCACGAGCAACTTCTGTGCCGTGCCAGAGCCCAGAGCACAGTGCCACTGTCGGGGGGCAAGGCCACTGTGACTTGCTGGTCTGTTACACCCAGAGCACACCAGGGCCTGCAGATGGCCTTCTCCGCAGAGGAACTACAGAGGCATCCTTCAGTCCCTTGCTGCCAGGTAGAGACATGTGTAAACACAGTATACCCAGGGAAAGAGGAGTTCAAACAAAGCAATTTGCATTGCGTTTCTACTGCAAATAATGTCTTCTTTACTTAATGAATCTGTTTCATGAAATTGCAATTTGGACAAGAGACATCAAAAATTAAGTTCAGAGCAAGGTATCACTGACCTCACCAGAGTGTCAGCCTAGAATGTTCTGAAATCAGAAGCCCAGTATCCACCGCCAACAGAGCAGCAGGAGGGTGGCTATCTTGCATGTAGCTGCATGGTTTATAAAGGTTTCATTCTTCCCTTCCCCAAACCATCTGCAGGGACAGCCCTAGGGACACACTTCCAGCAGCGGGAATTCACCTGGCCAGTGTGATACACCCCTCTGGGCAGACCATACTGGATTTTCCTCATTAGAGCAACCACAAAATCCTTCCCTTAACCAGTTCTCAGGCTGCCCTGGGACAGAACCAGGGGGAGATTTAATCCCTGCCATCAAAGCAGTGCCGAGAGCCATGAGCACCACGGTACAGGTCAGAGGCTTGATCATCACCCTGGGCAAACAGAAGCACTCTCCTCTTCCAAGTCGGGAGCCAGCGTGACTGGAGCCAGGGAGAAGCTGACCAGAGGAAGGGGCAGCGGAGAGTGACGCCCACCTCAGCCCTGACAAATATTAACATAATTCCGCCTTTCATTTTCTTACCATGTCATCAAATTAGGCCCTTGGGCTCAGATGATCTGGGAATGACTTTTCCAAAGTTATAGGACAGCTTTGTATGCTTCCTCCTGTCTTCTTAAAAATATTATAAAACATTCCTATAGCATAAGGTAGAGAAGGAAATAGCAGCTCCTCGCATTTCAGTAACGAGCTTTTATCCGGGGATCTCATACGGAGGCTGTGTCACGGTCCTAATCACTGCAGTAATGGGCAAATTCTACGTGTTTCAAGCCAGCACTTGAATATTTTAACACAGCAATGGGTTGGGAATGTGGCCCAGTGGTAGAGCACTTGCCTGGCATGTTTGAGGCCCTGGGTTTCATCCATAGCACTGGGGGAAACACAATTACTTTAATAAATTATTTAACATATGTTGAGGAAAGTGAGTCAGAATCCATAAATATGATAGAATAAATAAAATCTATTCTATTTGGTTAGAAAACTTAAAACTATATTTCAGTGATCCAACCTACCAGCATTTTTTGTATTTATGTCTTTAATGATTTATGTGAATTTGTTTAAAGTATGAGAATGACCATAAAATGCACCAAATGTGTGCATAACAGAGGTGCCAGCAGGGGTCATTCACAGAGGGTGCTACCTCGCCCAGTCAAAGAAAGCTTCAGGTAGACAGTCGCAGCGGAAGGGCTCAAAAAACTGTGCGGTACTGTTGCTTCAGGCAGAAGTCAAAGGGAAAAGTGCATCCCCGGAGGGGAAGTGTCAGGGGTGCCCTGGGTCAGGACCAAGACGTCTGGTGGGGGGTGTCTGATTCCCACGCAGGAGGACCAGAGAGTCTAGCCTGGCTGGCCAGTGTATCAACTGAATCTAGCAGAGCCATTGAACATTCCTGACCAGAGAGGTGCCACCGCTTTGTGAAAATTAGAGTGGTAGCTGTGTTACTTTCCTGAGGCTTCTATAACAGAGGAATAATCCAAAGGAAATAGAGAAATTAACATCGGAGTACATAAAGTCCCACATCTCAGTAGGGAAGGGTAGAGGGTGGAATTTAGGAGAACAGCTCAATTGCACATCAGGGACGGAGAGAGCCAGAGAAAGGTAACAGGGAAACTCAGGAAACCAGGAGGCAGAGGGTGAGGGTGCCACAGGGAGGGAAAACAGAGTTTTATGGTTAAATCATGAGATTTAATGTGGCTATAAAATAAAAATATATATTCTCAGACATGTCCTTTGAGTATCACCTGTATATCCACACAGCACATCTCAAAGCTAAGAATTTCTTCAGAAATAACGCAGAACATAAGGCAAACATTTCTCATAAAAAATAAAATCCTTCAGAAATACCCCTATATTGAACCCTCAGCAGTTTTAATGTTAAACATTCATATTTTTGATGAAGAGAACATATTTGTCAGTATCTAGCAGGTAACATCTCGGGATGACTTATAATACCAAATACATTGTAAAGGTTGTGGAAATAATTGTTCTACCATACTGTCTCGGAAATAACGGCAAGAAAAATGGAGTCTGTGTGCTCAGTACAGACAAAACCATCGTATCTGTCTGTGCCTCTGGTGCTTGATGGACTCACCCATGGCTACAGGACCCACAGACACAGCGCCCAGCTGCATACAGGTTTCCACTACGGGAGCAGATACGTGGATTTTCTCATCCTGCACCAGGGTAATTCAAGGTTTTCTTTGGTTTTCAAATACATTTCTTCCTGAAATATAGGTGATATATTCAGAAAATGCACAATTCCAACAGTGAGGCCTTGGTGAAGTTAACGGGGTCACCCACCTCCCACGTGAAGAAACAGTCACTCTGGACTTGGGGACCTGCTTTACCCATCCTGATGGCCATCTTCCTTCCTCTGCAAAGGCCACCCCGGACTCCCACCTGCGCAGTTCAGTGTTCAGTGTTTCTGAACTTTCCACGCAGACACACGTCAGAGGGTCTGGCCTTCCCCTCAGCTGTTTACAAGCGGGACTGATGCTAAGCTGGGCAGCAGTTCATTCATTCTCATTGCTGAATTTTATCCACGGTATGATCGTACAGTAAGTTGTACAGTGTTTTCTCATTGGGTGAACATTTTGTTCATGTTCATTGGGCTAATATGAATCATACTGCTATATATTTTTATATATCAAAAAGGCCCACGTGTGACTTCTGATGCTGAGGTGCGCTCCCTTGAGAATAGCCTGAACATTTATGTTTACTTACAAATATTTCCTAATTTTAACTCTCATGTAGCAAAATAGCTCCGGTATAAAGAGGTAAATGCATTTCTCTTTTGGTTCAGAAAACAAATTGATTTGTGAGCAGACAACAAGAAGTTGTTTAGAATTTTCACGATGGGCAGTTTGTCTGTGAAAGGAAACGTGGAAATACTAGAACATGACAACAAAGCCCGGCTTTCTGAAGAATGGCAGAAGAAAGGCATTTTGGGGTAGCCATAAGGAGCCAAGTTAGGCTGCCTTAAAAGCAGCGCCAAAGGCTGCGAAGGACAGAAGGAGCTCTGTTTTATTTGGAGAAAGCAGAAGTGTTCCACATTTGTCCTGACTGCCCCATCTCAGCAGGAAAAGGAGAAAACAAAACCAAAGAGAAGGGACGCATGTGGCTCCGTATGCTCCAGGGCTTTCTCACAGTGCTCCTTGTTGCTAAGACCTTTGTTAGGAGTCATTTTGCTTTCTCACGAGGGTCACGTAGGTCCTTTATTTAAGAAGAAACAACTGCTCCCCACTCAAGACTTGGTGAATGCAGCAAGGAGAAATCCAGTCTCAGACACCGAGGGGAGCAGATATGCAGGCCCCTTGCTCCTCGAACCCTGTCCAGTCTCTTTCAACCCCCTGCCCAGCAGGACCCCATTCGCAGGAGCACTGTGCACACGGAGGCTGAAGCCCCTGGCTGCAATGGGCTATGCGACATCTCCTTGGGCCTTGCCACCTCTGGAGGGCACATTCCCAGTGGGGAAGGGAGATCACATGGGTGCCTGGGCTGAGGCATCCCTTTTGGCTCCCAGGGTGTGAATAAGGAGAAGTGACCACCTGGAGACCAAACTCTGCAGCAGGCCACTGACCCCAGGCACAGCTTCCAGCAGCCAAATGAGGCCACGGTCCCTGAGGCCTGTTCCCTCTTCTCCAAAACACAGTCTGAGATGCACGTCATCCTCCTCCCCACAGTAAAAATTGCATCAGTCTGTACTTCTCGCTCCAACAGTAACTTCAACTAAATTCCTCTTGTACCATTATTACACAATGGAGACACTATTACGATTATCTCGTAAATGAATACCCACCATTTTCCGGGCACCCTCCCCCACCACCCTGCCATGCACACTTTTCAACCAGCTCTGCCTCCCCACAAGAACTCTCTGTTTGGTTCAGCAGAAGAATGATCTTCCCTCAGTGACAGGGAGCAAGAGATTGTTTGGGAAAACCAGAGTGTTGCAACACACAAGCCCAGTATACGGTTCTGGCAGTGGCTCTGGAGCCCGAATGCTTGGGTTCCTGATGGCTCTGCGCTTGAGTGAGACTCTCTCTTCCTGAGTTTGCCACCTGCAAAACAAGGGTGGTAAAATGATCATTACCTTGTAGGTTATTGTGAAGATGAAATAAGTTCATACTTCTCAGGTACTTAGGACAGTGTCTACAGCAGACTGAAGATTAGATGCCAGAGGATAGATGGATAGACAGATGAATAAGATGTTACTTTGACCTTAGACATACAATTTGTAGATGTGAAAGACCATATATACCTACATCGTTGAGCAAAAGGAATATTATGAAGCAACAGTTTAAGAAAACAGTTGAAGTACAGGTCACATTCTATCAAACACTCTCCTAACAATTCAAGAATCCAAGCTTTTGCAGCTATGACATCAATAGTTTGGTGCTTGCAATACATGACCAAAAAAAAAAAATCACTTCAATGCAAATCCAATAGAAAATAATAAGCTGAGTAAATATTTAAGATGCTTAATTATGTTGAATTAATTAAATTAATTATTTAGTTTGTTGGCTGCTGTTCTGTAATGATTTTTGTATGTGTCCAGGAAACAAATGGAGTCTACACTGCACCTTTCAAAATTGCTCAAATAATGTTGCTTTGAAAATTACATTATTGTTTTGTTCAAATATAGACACCTTGAGAGTAAGAGGGGACCCATACAGATTTTCAACCAGGCAAAACAGACTCCGTGGTCAGTTCAGGATGCGCTGGGGTCAGGCAGCCGGCCGCGTGAAGATGCTTGGTGAGGGGTCTGCTCAGCAAGTTGCAGGCTGAGCTCAGGACTTGGGGGCTGGCCCTCGGAAAGCTTGGCCCACAGTGGAAGTTCCGTGGCCCTGTGGCCCACATTGCCGATTGCGTGTGAGATCAGCTTCTGAGCCTGGTGGGGCTGAGCCTGGGTAGCTGCCAAGTGACCCACAACCGATTGGCTGTGATGAGCCAACGTCTCTCAAAATTCAGCCCTTTCCTGGATCATCTCAAGGCCAGAGGAAGAGTCGGGAGCAGGGAGGCAATCTGGATGAGTCACTCTTTGTTCTCTAGTGTGCTTTTAATTTTTCATTCAGCCTGACAGGTGTGCTTTGAGGATACAGTGCAGAGACACATAAGGGAACCATTAATAAAGATCCCCTTACATTGCTTTTAAACGTAGACTTCTCCTGTTAATCATTTGCTCGTGCCCATTAGTAGGATGTTTATGGGACACAGCTGGATCATCTGGAGCACTGAGACCTTGGTTCCATCAAAAGGAGTTTGTATTAGGGAAAGGTTAATAAGAAAAGCACGCTAGCGCATAAAAAGCAAATGTAAGTTTAAAATGTGCTGCCATGTTCTACCCACCTGTGTCCAGGAGCAGGCGACTGCAGGGACACAGAGCCAGCCACCGTCCACATCAGGGTCTGCAGACTGGCACACGCTCCATGGATGGGAGAGTTGAAAACATCTAATTCCTGGGGCACACGTGATCCGAAGCCAACAATTCCACTTTGTGAGGTCCACCATAGAGACACAAGGGCAAGGACTCGAAAGGCAGGCGTGGGCAGCACGCGCAGGGCGAGCAAGGCCACGGCGCGCAGCAGGAAGAGGCGCAGTTCACGGGCGTGGGCAGCACGCGCAGGGCGAGCAAGGCCACGGCGCGCAGCAGGAAGAGGCGCAGTTCACGGTGTGGTCGGCGGCTGCCTGCGGCCTCGTCATCCTATTACGGTCCTTCATGAACACGTCAAAGTGGTGTCTTCTAGCAAGAACTTCAGGCAGAGGTCAGAGGTGCGGCGAGAGAGACTGAGCTAGCTGGAGATGGATCTAGGGCTCCAGCGCTTGCCTTGTGTGAGCAGAGTCTTGAGTTCCACCCTGGCCCGGCACACATTAAAGAGAGAGAGAAACTTACTTCTCAACCATGCTCTCTTGCTAATTTCAAATTGTGTATCAGCTGCATATATTATTAAAATTTTATTATTTTTAAAATATTAACAAAAAAGAGTTCAAATAAAGAGAGCCTGAGTCTTATGGGTCGGAACTGGGTTGCCTCCTTTCAAGCAATGGTTAGAGGAAAACATAAAAATCAGGCACTCAGTGGAGCTAAGAAGCAGGGAGTGATACCCAGAAAGTGCCCGTGGGTCCGAGCAGAGCTGTGGGCAGCTGGCACTGGTGAGGAAGCCAGGCCAGGTCTCTACTCCCTGCTCCCCCAGGTCTGGCTTTGTCCTTTTTCTGCAACCACTGCCAAGGCAGGGTGCTCATCCCACCTCTCCTCCTTGGTCCTGCTGCTGGTCTCTTCTGTGGTTTAGCACTGAGAGGAAAGAGAAGGAAGACATGGGAAGGAAAATGGGGCTCTGCCCCCCCCCACTTTGGTGGTGTGAAGAAGGATCAGAAATTAGAGACAGAACCACGGATGTCACAGCTGACGGGAGTTGAGTGTCCTCCTGCCTCTGCCTCAGAAATGTCTTGGGCCAGGATATCCACACCCATTTCAAGGCAAGCCCACGGTCACCCCACGCCCTCCCAGGTGGCCACACCTCCAGAAGGACCCAATACCTTCTAGTAGTGTCATGGACTGGAGACTAAATCTTTAATATGTGTGTGTTTGGGGGTCACCAATCCAAACTGTAACAGTCACCCATAGGTTGTTCCTCCTGGTAATTTTCAAATTGATTTCCCCGTGACATCCAAAGTCTAGAAATCCTTATTAAGTCTAAGCCTGGAATGGGACACATAAGAAAACTCAGCCAGCAGGCTGAGACCCTCAAGTTACTGACTTGATGATGCCAGCTTCCTTGATCACAAAATCTCCAGAACCGAGTTGTTTCAGAAATGCCAGAGCCTCTGAAGGAACACATCCTCTTTTCCTCTAAGGATGGCCCATGTGGAAATAGAGATCCTTCTCTCTTTGAGCTTAGTACTCCAGCTAAACTTGACCAAGGATTTTCAAACCGAATGAGGAGCTGAGATGACTTACTGACTGGGACTAGGAGGTGCTGGTAAGCTCCTCCTTCCCTTTCAGAGCAATTCTTATGAAAACATTTCTGTTGTCCTGTGGAACCTTCATTTCTGTCTGGGACGGCATTATATTTGCCTTGTGGAAGATCAGAGGCCGAGAGTCCTCCTCCCATGGCTGTTCCTCAGTGTATTTATGCAGTGTATGCTTCTAAGTCCCAAAGACCAGGTGAGGAAACAGGCTCTCTGCAAACCCAGGACCCTAGCAGCCAGTTAGAGCCTATCTCTGAGGATGCTAATCACCTCTGACTCTGAGAGATACACGCATGGCCGGCCGGCCTGCCTGCCCCAGCTGACCTGCTTTCTCCAGTTAACTTCTGTGTAGCTCAGGGAATAAGGCCAGAACATGAACAAGACCAAAAAAAATGCATTGCTTTGGAACTAGGGGTTGAATCCAGAGTCTTCACACTGACCTACATCCCAGTCTTTTTATTTTTCCTTTGAGACAGGATCTTGCTAAATTGCCCAGATTTTGTTTAAACTTCTAATTTCCTACCTCAGCCTCTCAAAGTGCTGGGATTACAGGTGTGTTCCACCACGCCTAGATCAAAAAGATACATTTTGATAAGCACTTGGGGCAAGTTAGACGGATATTAAAGTGCAGGAACTCAAATGGGAAAAGGTCTAAGTCCAATACATTGCTTTTACTGTTGAGGGCCAGGAATGCAGCGGAGTCTAGAAGCCAGTCAGTTCCACTCCAGGGCTACCTCATGATGTTATGGTCTCACGAACTGTTTTTGCAAAGTTGCCAAGACTAGAAAGATCGTACAAGAGTCCCAAGCACCATGGTCTCTGGCTCAAGTGCGCACATGCGTGTGCACACACACACACACACTCCCAGTCCATCCCATGAGTGCTGCCCTCCCAGTATAGATGAGGTGACAGGTGATGGTGGGCAAAGCAGAGGACTCCACACCAAGATGGGGTCTCTGAGTAACACCCTCACGGCAGCTCCCGCTGGGGACATGCCCTGGTGATCTGGTTCCCAAGCAACAGTAGGGAGGGTGGTGGAGGGTGGCCTTGGACCGCGCACACGCGCCCCCCACCTACTGACTTGCCCCCAGGGATGCGACTGTCGTGCAGGCAGGGGTGGCATGATGACGCTGCAGCTTGGTACTGATCAAGTGCCGTGCCCACTCCTGGAGGCCCTGCACCAGTGGCAGTTCTCCGGCGAAGCTCGCTGTGGCTCAGGTGTTCGTGAGTTAGCCAGGCAGCGGCCTGCCCGGTTTCCAGGGTGGGTGTCTTACAGGCAAGCATTTGTATATTGGAATGTGCTCTTTAATGACAGGTTACTTTTCTTCTACTTCTTGTTTACATGATGAAGGGTTGCGTTGGTGTTTCTAAATTATATGTGTAAGTAGGTTACATTATCGGTGAGCTACATTTGAGGACAGAAAGGGGAATTTTGTAATATTTGTTAGACAATGGTCCATTGACTGTGAAAGGTTAAGCATCGTCGATCATTCTAGAGCACTCTGGGACAAGCCTCAGTCTAAGGCAGAGTTACTGGAAATGGCTGTAGTGCCCTGGGGTGCTCTCTCCTGCCAGAAGATGTCATTTTGGCCTTGCCCTTGGGGAGCAGACTCCCTCACCAGAAAGTGCCAAATGGGAATTCAGAGCGGGAGTGCTGCGCCCACAGCTCCCCTTTCAGGGGACCACAGATCTCTACCACGGATACTGTGTTTATCCTCAGAGCCACCCCAAGATGCAGGAAACCTGTGCACCTCTCAGATGGGAAAGATGTCTCAGACGCGCCTCGCCACCTCGGGGCTAAAGGTCTATGAACCCTAGAAAGCCGGGCACCTCAGAAAGTCAGTGTGACAGGTCTGAGATGACTGTTCTCAGCCTCATCTACATGCACCTTCCTCACAGTCGCCTCGGAGTCCCCACGAGCCTCTTTCCTTCAGTGCTGGTAAAGCACCTGATGGGTGCCAAGACAGAGGTGAGCAGGAGACCTGGCACATGTTCCTCTACCAGAAGCGCAGGGTGCCCTGCATATGCCCGCCATGAATCTCACTGCCTGTTGGCACTGGAAAGCATGGAATTCATCCAAATGAGAGGCTGGGCTGCAGTGGGCTGGGGCAGATGGAGAGGAACAGAGCTTTGTACTGTCACAGAGGCTGTGAGACTCGAAAACACTCTGTGAGAGGGCAAGACAAGGTTGGCTGTGTGAGCCAGCTGATGCCACAGGCAGAAGGAAGACAGGCACGAGAGGCAACCGTGCCTGGTCCCAGGCCAGTGCCAGCCTGCCGGGGCCCTATAGACGGAGACCTTTAAATCAGCATGCTTGTTCTCTAAGAGACTGCCAGGGCAGCAGGACAGGGCAGGCTTGGATTCCACCCTCAGGCCCTCTGAAGGGCCTGTTTCACTTATACTAGTGTAGAGTCTCTAAAATCCACTTTTGAGTCTTGTGTAAGGCAGACGTTCACACACAAGTACGTGAATTGGCCATTAGTAGCAGCTGATTGTTCATATACCATGGAAAGGGTTCCATTTCCATCCTTATCAAGGAATAATTGACAGACTATCACAGGCATTTAAGGTACATGATGTGACATTTGGATGTACCACACATTGAAAAATAGTAACTGCAGTGAACAGGCTGGCGTGTCCATTACTGCTCTTTCTTGCTTTCATTCTTTCTTTCCTTTCTTTGAGAGACAGAGAGAGAGTGAGAATGAGAGAGAGACAGAGACAGAGACAGAGAGAAACACTTTAGTAACCCCCTTGGCCAATTTCAAGTATACAAGGCAGCCCCTTTAACTAAGCTTCTGCTGCTGTGCTTTAGGTCTTAGAACGCAATCAGCCTGCATGATGAACTCCAGTTCAGAGCTTTGACTGTCCTCTCCTCATTTGCCCTTTTCTGCACCCAGCACCCACCAGTCTACTCTGCCTCTGTGACTTTGATTATTTTAAGTTTCTCTTGGATGTGAGATCATGCAACACTTGTCTCTCTTTGTCTGCATGGTTTCATTAACATAATGTCCTCCGGGTTTGGAGAAAGGACATCTCTCCCATGAATGTGTTAGAAGACCTGGTTACCCAGGTGCAGAAGAATGAAAATAGACCCTTTTCTCACACCATCTACAAAAATCAACTCCAAGTAGATTAAAACATCAGTCACTGAGGACTGTTTGCACTATTAACTGAATCTTTGTAATATAATTGAGTGATCACATTAAAGCTAACGATTTTTCATTTTATAATAATACCTCATAATTCTTTCATAACAATCACATTGCTACTTAGATTTACCGATTTGGGTATAAAATGGGTAACTGGGTCATCTCACTGACTGGTTCTGATCAGTGCTGTGGTATCTGATCCATTGTATATGATGAAACTTCAAAGAAATGACCGTGCTGATCAGAAAGTGACTACTCTTGGGTGGAGAGAAATATACTTCCAGAAAAACATTTTTGAATATTCAGTCACCTGTGGCCTAATACCTGCACACAGTAGTCCTTAGTGGACACTGGTTAATAAAACTGAACCATGGATTGCACTGACCTGAGAGACTCACCTGTGTGAAGGACCCTGCATCCCTCGTGCATGACTGTCTTTGGTGCTGTAGAAGAACATGGGACTTCCTGGAATAGTGGTTTTTCCTCAGTAAAAACAGCTTTATGTCAGAACAGGGAATTCAGTGAATCCTACTCTCCATGATTCTCATTTTATTTGAATCCTATTGCCAAAATGTTAAGCCCAAAGGAGCTTTTCATGAAAGTGAGAGAAGGAGATGGTTGCCTGAGATTCAAACAGAAAGAAATTTTAAATCTCTTTGAATTTGAAAGCACGGTCACAGATGCTATTATTTAAATGTGCAGATCATGCTCGAGTGTGTGTGAACCATGTGGGGTGTGCTGCTAATGATTTTCAGGGGCACAGGCCCAGTGCCAGGTCCTCCTTGGTTGGCCAGCAAGCTCCTGCCAGGGGTAGGAGTGGGCACACCTTTGCTGACTGAGGTTTACACCCTCAAGGTGGTGCCTGTGTGTGGCACTGGGGCCCTGCGCTGCCAGGACTGAGAAGGGCCTCATCTCAAACCCGACACTCTCTAGGCTCAGACCCCTGGGTGCTATTGCTGCCCCAGACAATGCGCCTGCCACCTTCGGTCTCATGCTCGGAGCCATTCTCGTCCCTCACTCCTTCTGGACTCACTGCCTCACCAGAGGGGAAGGTAACGCTCTCCTCTCCTTCTGTATCACTGAGCTGTCCCTCTCTGTCCCTGTCCCACAGGGAGTGCCCAAGGAGGAAGAACACACTACACCCCAGCTCCAGGAAGGGACCCGTAACTTCCTGCACCACATCACGCTCACTTCTTTAGGCCTTAAGGTCTTGGAGAAGGCACCATGTCTTAATCCTCTGAGGGGTATCATCGTCTATCCCAGAATCTGGTTCAGATGCCACACAAATGTCTAAAAGATGTACTAAATAAAGAAATACATGTTCAGATTTGACATAAAGAACAATAAAGGTTCTCAATAGTTCATATATATATATATATATATATATATATATATATACACACACACACACACACACACACACACACACACATATATCAATGGTCATATGTATGCATATATTGGACAAAATGTAATTTCTAGGGAAATTTCACAGTGGATCCATCTAAGCTTTCTTTCTGCCTTCTCATTGATGGGCAAGCAGGGATCTGGAGAGGTTTCCTTGGATCAGGGCATCTCACCAGTGCCCTGTCCGCTTGCTGCTGTGGTCATCCTGATCCTTAGCACCAGTCACTCCTTGCGGCTCACATCGCTCCCTAACACCACAGTTCCTAATGAATTTCTCTCTTGATGGCATCCACGACCCACTACCAACTTCCTGCTCTCTCCTTCAGCCGACTCCCTTTTGGCTTCTTTCTCCCCTCCAAGAGACTGGGAGCGTGACCTGTTCCTAAACTTAGCACATCCCTGCTAAGCCCTAGCTCTAGAGTATTAACTGCTTCCATGTCCTGTTGTGCGCAAGTTCTTATCCTAAGGCTCCCCGTTCATACCAAAGAGAACTACTCTCTTGAGCTGTCCTTAACACCTCCCAAGTTATTCCAGAGAACAGCCGGGAAAGTATTTCCTGAGGCTGAGATTCTATCCATAAATGAGAAACATGAATGATCTCTCACCCATTTCAGGAAAAGAGCTAAAAGCATACATAGAATAGTTTTTATGAAATTTGAGATCCCAAAAATATTTTGTCCAAATTTAATTGACAAGGAAATGATTAATAAACTTGATATTAAATACTCCTCTAAGATCTCTGGAAGGGTAGAACAATGCTATATGCATGTATGCCTATGTCCTCACAAATAGTCTCTGGTGGAGTGACCAGTGGCACCCACCAGTCCTGCTGGGCAAGGGACGGCACCTGGTCATGTGAGCAGCTCCGGGACAGCTGTGTTCGAAACTTGAGGTCGTGACACTGTGGTAACAGATGCTTCATATTCGGTCCCATGGCTGACGCTGTTGCTGTGGTTGTTGGGCCCTTTTCAGCTTGGCCAGCACCCCCAATAGGAAGGCCTAGGGACGAGCTGTCCCAGGAGCAACCTCTTTTCTGCGTGTGTCTTGCTGTTGGGCCCTTCACTACAGCCGTGCCTGTCTCCTCCTGGTGCCACCACTGTACCAGAGACACTAGCTGTGAAGTCTGCTGTGAGTCTTCCGGTAGGAGACTAAAAGCAGAAGACAAACCGTACATAATATGACAAGAATTTTTGTACATAAAGCTAAACTCCCTGACAGACTCAGCTCTTCTTTTAAACAGTGTGGTAAGCTGCACCTGGCAGCTTGTGCCTGCTCTTCCCACACTTGGAAGGCTGAGGCAGGAAAACCAAGATTTCAGGCCACTTGGCCCCATGAAAAGACTGTCTTTAAAAAGTCAATAATAATAATAATAATAAGCTTTTTCATCAGATTTCTTGGTGTTTTGTTTCATGATCACCTTGTTTAGTTATTAAATACTGAATGACATCATCCCCTTATATCATTGGGGAAATGAAAATTATCAGCAGGTACGAAATTGGAGCGTTTCCACTATTCCCGTTCTGGAGAGCTGTGCTGGGGAGGGGGAGTGAGGTCCCTGTGGAACAGGAACCCTTATCTTTGTCTCCCCTCCCTTTCACTTGGATTTGCTTCCTCTGTGTCAGTGATGGGTGAGTGGTCACACCCTGTTTAGGATTCCAAGGCTAGAGCTGGCAGCTTAGACCTTGTTTCGATAACTAGACCGTAAGGCCACTAGAGTCTTAGCACACGTGAGTCCCCAAGAGGTTTTTTGTAGCCCAGAAAAGCTGTCCAAAGTGTTGGTCTCTTCTAGGATGTGCGATTTCAGCCTTGAAATGAACAGAAATTGTGAAAGATGCTACAATGCGTATGAGCCTTGACAGCCAGTGTGGCGCTAAGTGCAGTAAACGGGTCACAAAAGGACAAATACTATGTGGTTCCACTCTGTCAGGTCCCCGGAGTAATCAAATACGTGGTGACAAAGAGCAGCCCGGTGGTGGCCAGGGAGGTGGAGGGAGCTGGGGTTGAGTGGGTACAGAGTTTCCATTCCTCCAGCTAAAAAGGCGGCAGAGACACAGAATGCACAATTTACACAACCATGTGTGCACACCTAACAGCTCTGAACTATGCACATGAAAATTTTAAGGTAACAAATTCTATGTTATGTGTATTTTGTCACAATTTTTTTAAAAATTAAATGGCAAAAAGAAAAGAGCAAAACTGGGAAATGCATCTGTCAGCTTTTATGGATGCTCTACCTGGCAGATGCTTGCAGAGTTGGCACCAGTGATTAAACTGTTTTCCTCCGTGTTTATCTATCCCACAAGGACAGGGCAGGGGACCAAGGGTGGAGGAGAGAGTACAGGATCTAATAATATTCTGAGGAAAAATTTAGTACCCCCACAACTTTCATTTCCTTGTTTTGCACAAGACTCTGCTTTTCTGTCATGGTGTACAGAACAAGGTCTGATATGTCCCGTACAAAGAGCCATTGATGGCATGTCTGTGTGAACTGCCCTAGCACTGGTCACAGCCAACTTCTGTGGGACCCCCTGCCCCTGCTCGACAATGCACCCCAGTGTGTTTAGCCATTTATGAAAGGTCAGAAATGAACTGAGAAATGGGCTAGAGTCAGAAACATGTGGCCCTATAAATATCAGCCAGACGCTTGTGTTCATTTTCCCCCATCTCGCAGTCTTCTTGGTCACACGCTGTGGCAGCTCTTCTGTCTGACTTGGGCTGTGACATTACATAGAGAAGGCAGAGGCTGGACTCTGCTGCTGGTTTCCACTGTGTCCCGTCGTTCTGTAGAACCACGAGGAGAGGCTTTCCTTCGTTTCGTTTAGTCCTGTAAAATTCTGGCCACAAAGCCTCGCAGTCCCATCTGCAATGTTCTGCTTTGTGCCAAGAGCTTCCACTTCCCATTAGTGGCAACTCTGCCTTGTGACTCAATTTCATGCCCACGGTGCCTTGTGGGCTGAGGAGTTTGCAAATTTGGGCTCAGCCAGCCTAGGAGCAACTGAACGTCCATCATGACTTTGGCAGCCAGACTGGACGACTTCGAGGTGACGCTGGAGCACCTGCTCATGGACGTGTTTGTAAGTAACGGCGTTTACATCCCACAGGTCTCCCCCGCCGTTCCAGAAGTCCTTCGCTCTGTCGTTTCTGACTCTTCCAAGTGTCCAAACTCCTCACGTGTCATTTTTTTTCTTATTCATGTGTTGTGGAGAAAGGAGATGAGCCATCTACAAAGTTCCTGAATGTCTGCCTGGTGTAGTCCATGCTGATTAAGTGGCAGAGGGGCAGCAGCTTAAAATCAAGTCTGAACGAATAGGGGGCAGAAATAGACCACTCGTGGCAGGTGAGACTGAAGCAGCTCCGCTGGGGTCTCCTCAGGAGACTCAGCCTTGGCTATGAGATGAAGGCTTCATTCTAGAAAAGATAAAAGGCAGAGGAGGCAAATGTTGCCCAAATCCTGGCTTTTTTCACATAGAGGACAGCATGGTGAGTGCAAACTGGGCGGGGGCTTCCCTGTGTGCAGACCCCGTGCCACATTCATCCTGTTCTCACGGGTATTTACTACCAAGAGTCCCTCAGGGACTGGTTTGACGAGCTGCACTATCAGAGTAATCCCTCCCCAAAGACAAGAGCTGCTGACAGGGACACTTCTGTCCCTGAGACGCTTTGAGCCACACACTCTGAAACCCCTGGCATCCAGCATCTGTAGCAACCCAAATGCCACTCCTGGCCCAGATTGACCGCCGCTGTTCTGAGGGTTTGCTTCGTCCCTTCGCTCTGAGTTGTGGACAGGGCTCCGGGCGCTGCAGCTGGCGTCCGGGCAGGTGGGCAGCAGCTGGGAGGAGTTCGCCTTCCAAGGGCAACACTGGCCCTGCTGCAGGAGGGTGGCTGTGGGCCGAGCTGAGGACCAGCCAGGCTGCTCCTGGAGTCTGGAAAGGCCTCCGAGGCCTGGCACTGTCCCTGTTATACATCACCGAGTCCCTTTCAGGAACCTTTCAGGGAATGGTGTGTTTTGGCAGATGTGAGAGTCTGGAGGTTTTTTTTTTTTTCTGCATTAATTTATAATTTGTCTTCAAATTGAGGCAATGTGGTGCTGGCAAGCTGCCAGCCAGCGGGGCCTGGCCTTTCCAGGCTGGGAGTGGGGATCTGGTGACTCACAGACGTGCAGCCGAGGTGGTGGGTGGAGGATGGAGAGGTCTTCCTGGATTTCCGCTCAGGGACCGGTGGCGGGCATCGTCCTTTTACAGAAACAGGAGCAGGGAGTGGAAGGCTGCTACCCCACACTCTGTCATGTCACAGCCCAGGCTTGGCTCCTCTTCAGCTCTGACTTGAAATAACCTTAAAATGATTTGCCGGCACCCAGGATTCCTCCCTCATTTATCCACCATTATCGTCTGGAATCAATCTCCCGGTCTGCTTCCTAAACCTTACATGTGGCGCACTTGCCTGTCCTCTAGAGTATGGCTCTGAGCTCCCTCGGAAAGCAGCTTAAATCTCCTTTGGCATGATCCAAAGAATCCAAGTAATTCGCAAAGGTTTGGGCGGGTCACACTGACTTCATCACCCAGACCCTAAGCCTGTCGCCTAGATCTTACTGCCAATGCTGCTTCTCCTCCCTCCAGCCCCAGAGCTCTCCCCCTTGCTCCCCCTGCATCCCCATCCAGTGACTGGGACGTGGGGTTCCTCCCCACTCCCCCATTGAGCTGCACAACCTGTCCGCTCTCCTACTGCTGAGCTCAGCCAATGACTGGGAGGTGGCACCAGCCAGGTGACTTTGGGCTGCCTTCCCCGACCCACGTCCCTAAAGGGCAGGGCAAGCGTGTAACATCCGCAGGGCCTGAGGAGAGGAAGCCCAAGTAAGATGAAAGCGGCCTTGAAATCAGAAGCCCCTTGGCTTCCAGCCACACTAGAGCTCACAGCTGTCACTTTCGCACCGATCCCATCTCCTTGGCTTTCTCTGTGGCTCACAGTGTGCTCATTAGGGTGTCTCCCCCGCTCCCCGTCTCTAGAGCAGCTGTTTCCGTCTTGACACTTCCTTTCTGGGATCACGTAGAACCACTGGGGGACATGGTCGGGAATGCATGGCTTCTTCAAGGTGAGATGAAAGGGACACATCAGACCTCATGTATCATAAATGTCATCACCACTCTGGGGCTCTGATAGCCACAGCTGTGCTGCTGGGTTCACGAGAGGAAATGACACACCGGTACCTATGCACAAGCACACACCAGGCACTGCACCAAAAGCCAGTGCATGCAGGTGAGCCCGTCAAAGGGCATAAAGGGCTCTGCCTCGCCTCCTTACCAGGACCGCTGGCACTGCCCTCGCCCGTGCATGCGTGCTGTGCTGCTTCCTTTGGTGCCCATCCTCCCTTTGGTTCAGAAGACCGAAGGGCTTTTCTCTAAGGAGAGTCTGGAGGCTCTGTGTCCACAGCTATTCCCACAGCGGATCTGCGGCCTGAGCCCTCAGCACACACTAGACAGAGGGAAAACACAGGAAACGAAGAGGTTCTGCGGAGCCATCGGCAGACTCACGTCCCTGCAGAAAGAGGCAGCTGGATCCGGCCCTCTCCACTTCCCTGGTGCTGCTGTCACTGTTTCTCGTTGGCATTCCCAGGCTACCAGGAGCTTCGGCCTCGTCTGGCTCATGCTTTCTGCGACAATGATCTGCTTGCAACGTGGTTTCTCTTGACTGAAACAGTGGTGTTCAAGGCAGCATTCAGTAGTGTGCTTGTAGAGCAAAGCCCACGCCAGGTGTGTCCCCGACCCTCTGAGCCATCACCCCAGGGGCTGCCATGTCTCCTTCAGCTTCTGCATCTGGTGACCCACTCCAGCTTCTCAGCACAGGTTCATACAATGACTTTTCATTCAGTTACTCAGTTTTTGGCAATTATGCTGCCTCCCTGAAAGATGAGCTCTAATCCTTACTCCACATCCCAAACACACGCACACACCACATACACACATATGCACACACACGCAGGCACACACCACATACACACACATGCACACACACGCACGCACATGCACACACTCACACACATACACACATGCACACACACATCCCTCTTTTCTCCTGCCAACTTATCAATATATTCATATCACAGTTTAGATCAAAATTTAATTTTATTATGACCACCAAAATATTGTTTGCAGCTGAGAAATTTTGTGTGTGATGATTGCATCTGAATTTTACAACGTTATGTTTTTCTGGAGTTTTCCTGGGCTCGTGTCAGCGTTTGTGTTACGTTCTTTGTACTCAGCAGTCATTTTTCTCTAAGATACTCAGATTCTTACTCCGGTCTTTCTTTCTTTCTCTTGCTTTTCTCCCTTCCTGGGGCTCTCTCTCTTCCTTAATGTACATCCAGAGAGGCTCATTATCAGCCCAGAACGTCACCTCCTCCTGTGCATTGATCTTTACCAGCAGGACCGCCTTTCCTCTGCTGTCTCAGGATAAACATTATAGAGGAGTGTATCCCAGGGCTGGACTTGGTCATTTCTCAGTTGAACAACTGCAATGACCCTGTAGCTGTTCTCCTGTGCTCTAATCCCCAGGCTCTTTGCTCTACATCCATCCTTTAGCCATGGAGTCTCCAGAACTCAAGGTGGATGGTGTCACCTCCTTCCTACAAGTACCTTCTAATCGCACCCTTTTGCTCACAGCGTGAGGCCTAGAATGTATTGTTCTGTAGGATCAAGTCAGCCTGATCTCTAAATCACTTCTCCCCACTCGTGTTCTCGCATCTGTGACTCCATGGTCTCAAGTAATGTTTGCACTAGCTGTCTCTATGCCCTGGAGGTTAAAACTCTAACAGGCAAGTGTGCCAGGTTAACAGTAATGTTCAGAACCCCACCCTCCTTTTCCTCTGAGAATCGGGGCACTGGCGGTAGCTTGGGGCTTGTGCTGGGGACCCTCTGGCATTTTGGCTTGTGAGTTAGGAGCGGCCGTCTCAGGCACATTGAGGATTAACCAGATTCCCTCAGCCATGTCACTGTCTCTGACAGATTCGAGGTGCTTTTCTCCTTGGGGAAATGCAGAGCACACGGCTTTGCCCATCTGTCCTTGGAAAGGGGCCTCTGTCCTTGAAAGTGACACCACGCATCTGGCCAGGGAGAAAGCAATCTGGGGTTCCAAAGGAAAAGCACCGCACTTTACAGCACCAGAGATGACTTCAAGCACGGTGAGCTCTTTCCTTGTGGCTATAGAGGAAAATCACATTCAAGTTCTCTGCCTGGAGAAAAGGAAGCATGGAAACTAGAGGCAGATTTAAAAGTTGATCATTTGCCACCCAATGCTCATCTGGGACACCTGAAATTTGAGAGCTACGTCTAGAGAAAATAAAAATCAGCATGCCCCAGCTGTGCTAGAAGGGACCTCTATATACTCCACTGATTCTCAGGAGTCAATACCATAGATAAGGACTTTATTTATTTGGTCATTCCAGGTGCAATTACACAGTTTACCCTGTGCAAAGTGCACTCCATAAACCTGGCAGATCAATGCTAGCTACCAAAATCCATCCACAACTGACAGCTTATGAGAAAGAGCTTTGCAAAGCGATCTTGAAAGCCCAGATACCCAGCCAGCCGGGTGCAGGTCAGCTTATTGCCTGCTTAATCCCACAGGCCTCCAGGGACCTTACTGATCCCTCAGGCCGTGGACATGACGTATCTCCTCGCAGCACTTGAAATAGTCCGTTACCGTCCTGCAGAGTGCTCGTGAGCCCGCAGCTACCTTGATGGTCGACGCGGCCTCGCTGGGAAGGGTGCACGGAGCTCCGATGGGGCTGTTCTTACGGAGGAGCCAGACCTGAAGAACCTGCACAGGGAGGCATAAAACCTGCCTGCTGCGCGCGAGCAAGACCTCTCTTACCTTCTTCCCATGAGTGAAGGGTCGAGCAGCCTCCCAGTACTTGGCTGCATTTGCTGCCCTGCAGCAAGGCTGCTGCCACAGAGCACCGACTGCTCCTTTGCCCGTCTTTAGCTTGTTCACTGTGGCATCCTCTGTGGCCTCACCATTGCGAGAAGACTGAAGGGGACCCTGCAGTGCCCAGTTAGCACCTGAGGGCTCTGTCCCTTGCGTGCTGTACCCCCTCTCCCCAGCAAGACTGAGGGCTCTGTCCTTGGCCCTGTTTTCTGCTGCACTGCCTTCTCCTTCATCTACCCAGCTGACCAGGGGTCCTGAGTGCTAAAGGGATCAGTACCCTTAAAACCTTCAGAGTAGCCCCTGCAGCAGGGCACACCACAAAAGGGGTGCCTTACCTTATCAGCACTAGATAAACTGCTTGTTGAATGAACAATGTAACATAAACAATGATAGGAAATAATGACTTGGTTGAGACGAGCAAGGTCAATCTCACAGAGTTTCATACAGAATATAATAAAAGCACAACGTCCTCTCAGAAGCAAGTTTTGCCAGTGTACTTACCCTAAAGCCCCACAATCTTTTCCAGCAGGCACAATCCAGGGTCAAACTGGACAGTTCTGACCACACTTTCTCTATCTTCTTTGCCTGGCTTCTCATGGAGGAGAGAATTACATGAATGTCAGAAGTAGCCCAACCAGAGGGAGGAAGGAGGCAAGGAAGGAAGGAGGGAAGGACTGAAGGAAGGTAGGGAAGAAGGAAGGGAGGAAGGGAAGGAGGAGAGAGGGAGGGAGGGAGAGAGAGGACACAGAGACAGAAACAGAGAGAACTTTATCCGCCCACCCATCTGGCTGCAGTCCTTCCAATGTCATATGAGGGGAAAGGTTCTCCCCAAAGAGGGACCCTGCAAGCAATGCACCCCAGCAACAAGAAACACCCACTGCCCACCCTGACGAGCTAGCTGGGCGTGGTCTTTCAGGCCCTGGGTGTGACGGCCTGATGGCAGAGTGCTGTTTGATGTCTTGGTCCTGTTTGGGGATTGGATTCCATGTTTGACCTAAATTCTGGCCCCTTTCAGAGAATTATTGATGGAGGCAGCGTTTCTGTTTGTGGAGCTTCAGTCACAGTTCCTGATGAGACGTGACAGAGTCCCCAGGTTAGCTGAGGCAGGGTGCTGGGAATGAGCTGGGATGCTGAGGAAACATGGGGCCTCCCTGCCAAACTACCCCAACTCTAGGAATTTTCTAAATCTGTGAAGAGTGTTTTCTTTCCGTGAGTGTCTGGTTCAATTTCAGTGGCCTTTCACCCTCTTCCCTGTTTCATTTGACAATAATTAAAACTCAGGCTTCATCCAGAGCTATAGTTTCTCCCATCCCCAGCTCAGGGTTGGTTTGGGGCAATGGCTCTGTTAGCAAAGATGGGGTTCTCTGTGTCCCTCACAGGCCAGCACATCTCCCTCCACCCCACTGCTGGAGCTGCCCCAGCCCTGCTGGGGTTGAAGAGGGCAAAGAAGAGGTCAGAGCAGGAGGCCGCGCTCACCCGCTCTGTGCTCCCTCAGCTGGCAGGTGAGGTCACCTCCGGCGTCAGCACTGGTGCTGGTGTCTGTGTCAGCCTTGGGGCGCCCTTCTGCCTGCCCACTGGCCCTTGAGTGCAATGCACAAGAAAGCGGCGGTGGTTGTCACCCTGCTTCTTGAGATCTCAGGACACTGAGAGAAGCTCTCTTTTCATATCCCACAAGATGTTGCAAGAAATAATGGCCGGGGCTGCTGGGAAAGGCCTGCCTGAGCTTTGCGTGGTGTCATCCCCTTCCTGTGAGCAGGGGCGATTCACTGTTTACAAGGCAGGAAGGGTGACAAACGAGGGCAGGGAGCTCGTGCCTAGTGGGTCCTACTCATCTCTTCCGGCAGGCCCTTGCTCCCCTTCCAAATTCTTGCCTGGGACCCTGTCCTTTGTGTCCCCTGCCTTGCCTTGGGCTCTCAGGCAAGGTCCCTCCCTCTGGAAGCTCTTCTGGGCACCCCTCTGCAGAGTGCCCCCCAAACCCCCACCTTGGAACTCTGTCCTCTGACTTGCTCCTGACCCAGACCAGGTTCTGGTTCTGAGGTGAGACAGCAGGATGACCCAGAAACCTAAGGGCTGAGCTCACTGGGGGATTCCAGGCACTGGGCAGACACCAGGGACACGTCAGGGTCAGCCTGGGTGGAGTGGCAGTGCACAGTGCCCACATCCATGCCGCATCTATGACCTCCCCTGGGGCATGATGTGTAACACGCACTGGGGTTGGAGCTTGCTGGCACTAGCATGCGCGCGGGCATGCGCACTCTGCCTAGGTGGGCCTGTCCCACCCTGAGGCTGCCTCACACTAACAGCGGTGTGTAAAAGGCTTCCTTTCCCTCCGGTGGGCCACGGCTGCCCTCGCCGTCACTTCCTGCCACCTGGAGCAGGGTGCCCATGGGCTTCACGGCCTGATCTTCCTGCAGTGCCCGCGCACACTTCTCCCAGAGTCCTAATGTAAACGTTTTCACTGAGACTGGAGGAAAGGTTCCAAATAAACAAACAAAACCTCCACCCAGCTGCCAGCGGACGCACTCTGCTTGCTTTGTCAAGCATACAAGCAGCAGCTCAGGGCAGGTCAAAAGGGCGTCTCCCCAGCCTCGCCCCCACCCAGCCAGGGTCCAGGGAGCCCAGGCCATTCCCTGTGCACCTCCAGGCCAGACCTGCTCCCTGGGACAGAGCTGTTCTAAATACTCCCTCCAGACTCCTGCCCCTGGATCCCCCACATCCAGTCTCTGGTCCATCATCTCCATTCTTGGGTGCTGGTCCTGGGCACTTTTCCCTGTCCTGTCTGCGTGGCTGTTCCCTCCATGCTCCCTCAGGTGGGGGAGGCTGGAGCACCCTGGAAGGCAGGCCAGGAAGATGCTGCGGCCCTTTCGACCCTCCTCTGGCCTCTGACTGTGCGCCAGCCCTAGCCGTGTCCATGCCTCTCACTGGCTGGGTCTGTCAGGCTTCTAGCTGGTGGTCTGGTCCCTCAGGCCTCCCCAGCCCCTTGGGCTGCTTAGCTCCTGTGTCAACCACCCTGGGCCGGCTGACATCAGAGCCAGACCCAGGGGCACTGGAACTGCTCGCCTGAGTGCTACGCTGCCCTGGGTTGGCAGCCACCTCTGCAGGCAGCGTTGCCCACCTCCCCGGCAGTCCCGAAATCCCACTCTCTTCAGGCTGTTGAAAGTTCTGTAAGCTGAGGAAGTGCCTGGTCACAGGAGGAGACAGAGTGGACAGTGCAGGGCCCAGTTTCTCACAGATGGACACTGGCTTTCCTCTGAGCTCTGCCATGTCCACCTGCGCCGCCTCTGTCCACTGGTGAGATGGAGCCTCGCCTATAACTCAGGCGAGACGGGACTCGCTTTCCTCACTGAGGCTGGCTTTGGTACCCCCGGGCACTGCTCGGCGAACATCCACTCCATCCCTCTACCCAAGTGGTCATGTCAGCGAGGCCAGGAGTACCCATCCCCTCCTGGGAAGCAAATTCCTATCCTAACAATGAGAGTAAGAACTCAACATGGCTACCTAAATCCGGTCATTAACAGCAAACCCATAAATCTCAGGCTTGTACAGGGAGACGATCAGAAAGAGCCCAAGAGCCCACAGATCACCGAGGAGGAGGACGCCTACCCCCCGCAGGCTCCAGTGCTGTCCCCCCTGCCCCGGAAGGGCGGAATGCGTGGGCTGTGCCTGCGGGAGTGTGGTCCAGGGTTATTTCTGCTTCCATTAACATTCTTTTCTATATGTATTTTAACCTAAATCAAATGCATGTGTTTCTGTTTTATTTGCACTTAGTTCATCAAAGTGTCCCTCGGGATCTGAACTGTGCCCCAAACCGAAGCTCTTCACCCAAACGCTGGTTAATGCCCCTGGGAAACAGGAAGTCACATTTAGTCAAATCTAAATAAATTCAGCTCCCGGGCTCTGCCCAGCTGGGTCAGGGGAGAGGCAGAGACTTCTCTGCGATCTGATCCTCTGCCCTCTCTGTGGACAGCTGGAAGGGCTGGGTCCCACGGCTGCCCACAGACGGGTGTCCCGGACATGCGCCTGCCCTGGCTCAGAAGGGCCCCCGGGCCAGTGCAGTTTTAGGCAAGAGAGAGAGTCTCTTGGTTCGGCTAACGGACCAGGTGCTGTTCAGATTTATTCCCCTCCCCCATACTCTGAAACCAGGGGGTGGAGGCAGGAAGCAAGAAAGACGGAAAAAAGACGTAACCTAACCCGCCTCCCAGAGACCCCCGCAGCGCTGCGTCCCAGGGGTCCCTTCCCTGTGGCTCCCTCTCCGGCTGACCAGCCGCACACATGGAACCAATTATGAACAAAGCCCGATTGTTGTACATGTGGAATTTCCCACATCCACTCGATGCTTTCTTTAACGGCCCTTAATGTGCGTCTGCGTGGGAGCTCAGCGCCCACGGCCAACCAAGCCACCCCTTTTTCTGGAGCTCTTCCCCGGCGCTCTTTCTAGGAGAGTAAAATTCCATTTCTTCCCTTTGCACCCCGCCCCCACTTCCTATTAGGGTTGTTTAAATAAACAGAACTTTCCTTTCCATCGTTTCCAATAAACTAAGCTCTGAGCGGTGGAAAGTAAATAAAAGCCGGTCCCCAAAGCACATGTGTAACAGGCCAACACAGAAGGCGCCGGTACTGCCGCAGGGCGGCCCAGAACTGAGGGAGCAGGGTGTGAGAAGATGGTAAATGGAAGACTAAGATGCTCGGCCCACGAGCCCTTTCCCTCTTTTCCTAGTACTAATACGTTCTCTGCTGAGGAAATAGGAGAGGCAGGACGGGGGAGGAAGGGGAGCTAAAAATATCACAGGAGAGCTAACATTTTAGACCGTCCATCTGAGAGACTGTCTGCCCGGGATGTGCACCGTGATTAGGGAAGAACTGGTGGGTGTGATGGACGAGTCTGGGCCCCATCCACCCTTCCCAAGCCCTGTGAAACCAAACCAAATGTGATTCTGTGCGCTTACTGACACACGTAAATGCAGATGTTCTCTATGGCAGAATTCTACATGGAAAGGTGGGGAATGCAGGTCTGTTACACTGGATGTGGGTTCTCTAAACCCTGCGATGCAAGCATTTTTTCCTCTTCTGTCTCCCACACTTTCTTTCTGTGAACTTCATTCTCTTAGTTAATGATATTCCTACATTTATTTTCTATGCATTGGAAAGTAGGAAATGAAAAAAAAATCTACATATCTGAAGCTCAGTTTCAAAGAGATAATTTATGACTGAGAAGAGACTCCTCCCAAGTCCCCAGCGTGCTATGTTGTTAGTCCTTAAATATTTTCCCTGTGTGCAGAAGAGAGTGAAATCAGAATGTAGGGCTGAACACTAATCTCCGCTCCAGATGGGGAGATTCCAAATAGTCCTTTTAAGGTGAGCATGTGATCCACTGCACAGCCCACGGGCTCGGAGTCACGTGCTGGCAGAAATAAACCTCGGCAGAGACAGCTGACCTGGTTACCACCACAGCCCGAAGAGCAGAGTTGACATTTCTGGATCACTCTCCCTGCAAGCGCCACTTATCCGCTCCCGAGAGCAGCAGCCTCCTGGAGCCAGCGCATGGGGACGTGGGGACAGCCGGGAAGCCGAAGTCACCGAGCAGGGACTGGTTTTCTTTTCCCCTCCCCCCAGCTCCTGACAAACCACAGCTTGACTCATATGGTCAAGAGAAACGCTCTCTCAGTTATTTGATATTTGAGAAACTACCCAGAGATCCTAACTCAGTTGGGGGGAAGCCTCCATCTCACTCTTTCTTAGGAACACGTGTGCACACACGCACGCGCACGCACGCACACACACACACACTCACACACACACACGCCTCCACACCATGGTGGTCCAGACCGCAGTGGCTCCCAACAGACCTCAGAGACTTTTACTGAAAATTCCTTATGGATCGCTGAGGAGACGCAGCGTGGAGAGGGTAAGCCGTGTGGTGGCCGTCTGTTTCTCCCGGGCGGGGAGGGTTTGGTTTTCTCTAACTCTTGCCTTCCTGCCTGGTTTGAGGTCCTGGCACTATGGGTGAAAGGCTGATTTTTCCCTGCACAGATAATCTTAAGAAATGTGAAATAGAAATTTTGATCATGTGGGTGCGGGAGGCTTGTAGAGATGAAATGCAGGGGAAAGTATGGGGGGCTGCTCCCCGGAAAGGGCCTGAAAGACAAGAGAGCGGGAGAAGCCGCGGGGCCGGGGAGTGTGCTGTTTGTCAGGCCGCTCTTGAGGTAACCTGTCTCAGATGTCCTCTGCGGGGACAGGGTCCCAGGGGGAGCGGGTGACCCTGAGGGAGCTTTGCAGCTTGGTGGCTCACGTTCTGCAGGAGACCTCTCCACTCTTGGCACATGCTTGTCGCTGCTCTTCCAAGCCCATTGCTCCTGTTTGCGTTGGCTTCTTTGTGACACTGGTGATCAAGCTGGGTGATTCTTAATCCCCTGAAAGTGCGCGTCCGTTGCGATGGCCCCTGGACTAGAAGGTCCTGCAAAATAATGGTGAGATCTGCTCCTCTCTGCTCTCAGACAAGCAGTCAGGGGCTGACTGTGGTCAACGCCGAGCTGGTTTCCCAGAAGCCAGCCATGCTCTTCACGTGAGGGTGGCACAGTCCTGGCCCTCAGAGCCCCTCCCAAGCCGTTTGCCGCTGGCTGTGAGCTCCCTCCTCCACAGGCATCCTGGGTTAGGGTGCACCCCAAAACCTGATGGAGCAAATAGCAAGGTCAAACCTGAGAGAAATAAGCAGATAGGCTGCGCGGCTGACAAAGGGAGTAGATTGGTTCCAGTGCCTTTCCCGGGTTGGTACACTTTCTATCCAGGAGTTTAGCTTAGTGAAAGGGTTAAACACATAGAGAGCTCTCTGGATTACCCAGACATGGTTAATGGCTCCCTCTGATGAGCTACATCTTTTCCTGTCATTTGAATAATGTTTAAAAAACATCCTTCACTTCCTATTCCCGTTCTGGTTGCCCTTGTTCTTTATTTTCAGAAACATTTCTGTGGTCAGTCTCAGGATTATCACCTAGGATTGTTTTTCCTTATGGTGGTGCTGGAGATGGAACACTGAGCTTCCATCTGAGACAGGGTCTCACTAAGGGCTAAGTTGTTCAAGCAGGGCTCAAACTTGGGACCCTCCTGCCTCAGCTCCACAGTGCCCTGAGATTTTAACTGTGCACCGCCATGCCTGAGTGACTAAGATGTATCAAATGCTTCTTTTGCCAGTAACTTCCGAGAAACACCAACCATGAAAGTGACAAATGTATCAGATGGATATTGAGCCTGACTTTAGGGTCTGGTAAAACTCTTTGGCCTGTGTGGGAAACTAATTTATTTAATATGTTCCATTATGGAGGTGTTTGTTCATGGATACTTCGGTGGAAATGTGAATTGTATGCCCAAGGGGTGTGAAACATGGCAATCTGGAGGAGAGTTAGCTGCCTAGAAGCGCAAAACATGTAGAGTCATCTATCTCTCTCTCTCTCTCTCGCTCTCGATACTGAAGATCGAATCCAGGGCTTTTGTCCTTTTTCAAGTTAGAATCTCCCTAAGTTGGGTTGGGCTTGGCAGGCTCTGCGTGCACCATCAGAATCTCCCGCCGGGTGTGTAAGAAGTCACATGTGCTCACACAAACCCAGGCATATGCAGGTACCACCTGTCACTCAGTATTTTCAGTGTAAGACACGCTCTGACGTAAGAATGTGGCACCGCCCGTGGCTCAGTCCGTCACAGCCCATGTCAGGCGTCCAGCTCACCCGCCTGTGGCTCATGCCAAGGACTCTTGGGCTCTGGGCGCAGCTTGCACATCCCTGGAGCAATCTGGTCCCCTGCAGCCTCACCCTGCCGTCACACTGCAGGGGAGCAATGCTAGCTGCATATGTGGTGACCGACTGTCAGATCCCGTCCCATGGCTCCTACTGTAGTGGCTCTGTGACAGTCTCGGAATCAGAATAGTGCATGTACATGAGAAGGTGAAAAGGCTCTCCCGCAGGCCCTGAGGACCGAGGACCAGCACGCTCTCCTGGGGACTGCCTGGGTCAGAAGTAGCCCAGCTTTCCCGGCCACACCAGCAGCCTCCGGGTGATGGGCCTGGAGAAGGTTTCTATCGCTGCTGCCTTCCCTGGAGGAGAGCTCTGCAGACACCTCTCCTCCAGCGGCTTCCTGTCCAGGGCGACACCTCTGATGGCTAGGGAGATGCGGGGAGTAGGTGCTGCCCCTTGTCCCATGTGAACAGGGAGACTGAGGCAGGACGAGCTTTCATCTCCTGCCCCAGGACAGGCATCCAACAGCAGGACAGAACCTGCCCCTGGCACTGGGCCCTGCTTCAGTGCTCTTGCTCCCTGGGGACCATAAATCCTGCCCTGAGAGAGGGGTTGTCACCAGGACTTCACATTAAAGGGCACATAGGGGACATTCCAAGTCAACATGCAGCTACCAAGAGAGCAATGTGATTTTGGACGGGCACTGCCCTGATGTGTCCAGAATTCAACACCTGCAACTTCTTGTTTCCACTTCTCAGAAGTCAGGTTCAGAGCAAGGAATCTCAGCATTTATTTACTTTTTATTGTACTAGGATGTGAATCCAGGACATTTGCATTCACCTAAATCTCCAGCTTTTTTTTTTTTTTTTTTTGTACAGGGAATCGAACTCAGGACCTCACGGTTACCAGGCAGGTGTTTATGCAGCTGAGCTATATCCTTGGCCCCCCTCCCTCTCCTTTTTGAGACAGAGTTTCACTGCGCAGCTCAGGCTGGCTTTGAACTTACTTTGTAGCCCACACTAGCCTGGAACTCGCAGTGATCCTCCCGCCTCAGCATCCCGAGTGCTGGGATTACAGGCGTGAGCCACCACGCCAAGCACTGACCCCCTTATTTTAAATTTTGAGACAGTGTCTCAGTAAGTCAATGAGTTACCCAAGCTAGCCTTGAACTTCAGTCCTCCCGCCTCAGCCTCTCAAAGGGCTGAAATTACAGCTGTGACATGAACTACAGCTTTACTGGTGTTACTTAGACATTCTCACATCCCGACTGTCACCTCGCTCCCCCCGGGAAACCAGTGCTTTGCCCATGTTCTCTCCATAGGTGATCACGAACCCATTGCTGTGGTAGGAAGGGCGGGAAAAATAGGAGAAACAGAAGATACTGTGTGTTTGGTGTGACGGAAGAGCTGAGACAGGCCAGGCGAGACGAAACCATTAAAAGTCAGTACAACACGGGCCAGAGCGGAGGAGCACGCGAGCAGTGACCCGGGCGCAGCGGAAAGCAGCAGGGAGGGCTGGGAAGCTCGGAGGTTAGAGCCTCGGTCCCCAACCCCAGCCCCTCGCCACCTCCGAACTGCGTGAGTGTGGCAGAGCCGCCCCTGCTCCTCGGCCCAGCACCCACGCGGTGCGGCCCTCGGGGTCAGCGGCCACGCACACCAGCAACTGCGCGTACCTGGCCCACCCGGCTGCGCCCCTGGCGGGCGGGTGATTAAGGCGCCCGTGGTTGGTAGAAGACCCAGCTCTGTGTTTTCAGTAACTGATAGCATCACACTTACTTAGGCCACAGCCTCTCCTGGCGCAGCCTTTAGAGCAGTTCACCTGATAGAACCAGGACAGGCAGGTTTGGGGGTGACGGTTTCCCGTAGGCCCCCACTTTTAGGTATGATGTGTGGAAAACAAAGCGTTTCACACTGGCTGCACTCAGATGTAAAGCAACTGAAGGGGCTGGAGCCCGGACGGAGTCCTGCAGTGCAGGTGTGTTTATTCTCGAAGCCAAATCAAAATGACCTTTGTGGAAAATTATAATACATGTAAGAACAGAACATGTAAATGAGCTAATGAAAGAGAAAAAAGTGGAAAATTTTTTTGAGAGTCTGCCTTGGGGCAGGAGAATGTTTTCATTAGCTTCTGTAACCTTACAATAAGAGGAAATGGTTTTATGTTGGCGATTACCTTCCTGGATCCAGAGCCTTGGCATAAATGAGGTGACCTTTGATGTGGCCACTTCACGAGGTTTTGCTTTGTGACTTTACAGTGGGGTGGAACCTACTGGCCTGCTATCTGTATTCTCTGTTCTGGTTCTTGCTCAAAGCAGCTGAGAAATGTGTGTTTCTCTGCACCCCGAAACACACCCCCAGAAGGGCTCTGAACTGTTCATGCCGGGAGTTTCTGTTTCCACTGCTGGTTTCCCTGCTGCAAAGGCACGGCTGGAGACAGGCGCACAGTTCCCTGCATTCACGAACACTCCCCCGCTCCAGGACTTAGCATCTGCGAGACACAGACTCATAGACCTGAGGGCAGACTGGCTGGGGTCTCTGTTCTCTCCATGATCCCCGTTCCCTGAATCCAGCGTGCCTACCATGGGATTCATCATCTCCCACCCCAGTCCTGTTGCTCCTCCAACACCAGCCGCCTGAGGACTATCATGCCTCACTCATGAATGGGAACGCTGCGTCAGAAATGCGTAGCTGGCCAGGCGATGTTGCTGTGTAAATAAACACCATAGTGCACACTTACACAAGTCCAGATAGTACCGCCTACTGCACACCGCATACACGTAAACACAGAAGCAAAGCACACACCACACCCTATTGCTCACAAGGCCATGATGAGCCAAATAATGCAAAGATTCGATCAACCATGAGAAGAAATCACGCAATCAGAGGGATGACAACCCTGAGGCATCTGTATACGAGCACAGTGGTTTAATAGGTGGGAGTGTATTCTGAAACGACGACAGAAGTACGGTAAATACCTAACCCCTAACACAGCCGCGTATGACACCATGAGAACCTCACGCTGGACAATCTGCATGGCCGTGTTTTTATACAACTGGCAGGAAGGTCTGTTTTGAAGCAGCATCCAATGCTGGAGAAACACATTGTACTGTGACATTACTTTGGCAACACGTCACTGGCAGTAGGGATTTTTAGGCTTCCTTACAATCTTATCACTGACAGAGACGTGGCACCTGAGGGGCCCCAGACAGTATCCAGGTCATCTGCCCTCCTGCCTCCCAGCATGCAGTCCCACACCGTGTGGCTTCTACCCAGACGTGCCTCTCATATCCTGCTATTCCTCCCTGTCTCCAGGTTCAGACCACTGCCGCATGTCACTTGTGTGCTGCCTCCAGTCCTTTCCTGTGCTGCAGTCACTGTGACCTTCCTAAAAGCAGGGCTGACCCTGCCCCTTGTGTCCTTAGAGCCTTTCTGTGATTCCCTGCCTCCTGATAAGCACCTGCCAAGACAAAGCCTAACTCCCCAGCCTCACCTCTCCCCACACCTTACCCTGGGTGCCTCACATCACAGCCACGCATAAATGAGTTTGCAGTTCCTTCAAAGCACCGCAAGGTCTCCTGCCTCAGGGCCTTTGCACATGCTGTCACCTACCAGATACTGCCGCCTCCTTCTCTAGGCACCTAATTTCCTACTTGCATTCCTCAGCCTAAGGTACTCCCTCACTTTTCCAAGCCTAAGGCAGTGTTCTTCTGGTGGCCAGAGCCCGTAATGAACTGTGCGACCCGTACAGTGCTGACATGGCTCACGCTGCTGCGGCATCCCTCGGGCTCCTCCTCCTCAGGATGAGGAGTTGCCTGAGGCCCAGGAGCAGCCCTTGGTCCCTGGTCCATAGCAGAAGTCGATATTATTCAGCAGATATGAATAGAAGGGAAATCTGGGTGGTCTTCTGTCATTACGGTGCCTTGGTGAGCAGATCAGGAAGTGGGTCGGACTGAGGCATAGATGGGAACTGCCTCACCCCCAACCCCGTCCCTGCGAGCTGGTCATTGCTGGAGGATGTGCTCACCTCACAGGCTAACTCGAGCTGGGAAACAAGTGCTGCCCTCCTAGCACTCTGAGCCCTCAGCTCACACCATATCCCAAGCAAAACCCTGCATGGCCAACCAGAGCTAAATGACACGGCTCCTCACCAAGTGGCTTAAATGTGATGGTCTCATGGCGGGGGCGGGGTGTGAAATAAGGAGGCACTCTCTTCTGCCGCAATTACTCAGATACTTTAGGTGAAAGGGTCTTTTTCTTGTCGTGGAAAAACTGAAATGGCGTGGTATTTCTGGAGCAGTATTTTTAACACAGCATAAATTAAACCTCTCTGCGCCCACATCATTCATTATGTGATGTGTTATTCCAGGTTGACACATTGCCAGTCTATTATTTTGCAAACCATTACATTATCACAGCTGCTAAGCTGCATAGCTTAAGAATTGGGAATACAACAGGGCCTCTATAGTGGAGCGTGTGGTGCTTACATTCTGAATGCATTCATGCCGGGAAGTGCGAGACATTACCAAAGACACATACAGCCGACAGCTTTTAGTGGATATTTATTACCATGGAAAGCAGACAGCCAAGAAATGTTCAGAGACAGATCAGTGTATTCACACATATTATTAACCAACCCCTTCAGCCTGCAGACGGTTTTGTTCCTTCTATAAATAGACACCAAATATACATTGCTCCAGCGCCCCGGGCCTTCAGTTCCTTGGTTCCCAGAATTTGCGAGAGGTCATTTTCCTTGCATTCTATGCAAGTTTAAGTGAGCTCAGCTTGGTCAACCAAATATTCGAGAGCAGCTTACACCATGCTGAGCCAGCGGCTCCTCACTGTGGGTGGCTGGGGCTGGGATGGGAGTGAGGCAGACTCCACTGCAGTCTTTGTGCCTCAGGCTGGGCTGGAAGGCAAGGTGGGAATCCCTGCTCAGAGGCTCAGGATTGCCAGGAGCTTCGCCTCCTGCTCCATGGCTAATGGTGGAACTGGGTGATGCGTCACTCTTCCGCCCACTTGTCCCCAGTTCTGTGTCTTCCTTATGACACCTCACAATGGCCTGAGTCAAATGCCAGTACCTTTCAACCTCAGTTTTGCATTGCAAAGACTTGAGGAGCTCTGATGTCCAGGCTGCACAGAGGTGACTGTGTGTCAGCACCCACAGGACAGGATCCAGGCATTGGCGTGACATCCCCAGGTGCTCCTCTGAGCGAGCAGCCAAGAACAGCTGCCCGAGGCTTCAGATTGCCAAGACACAGCACGCTGCCAGATGCTGGCCTCAAGAACCCACTAGGTCTCTGTTTGCTGGTGCCTTCACATGAAAGAGGAAAAGATGGGTGGATTGTGTTGGATTTTGGTCAAAAGTTTCTTAATAAGAGAAAAATATTCACACTCCCAGAGAGTTACTCCTGGGATGTCCTGTGCATTGAAGCCACTGTGTGGATAGTCAGATGCCGTCTTCTGCAGCCATCAGGTCCACTAGCAGCGAGGACTTCAGACAGTTTAAGATCAGAAACACCCTGTCCAGCTTTTGTCTGCTGAAGCGTGGACACAGCCCCTTCAGGGTACATTTCAGTCCTGCACATCGCAGGTGTGTTCACGAATCAATTACGCCTTCTCAGAGCATTTTGTTTGAGTGTTTTGAAGGCAGCAATGGCTTATAAACTGCTCTAGCACAGTGAGTGCTACCCACTTGTGCAATGTAAGTTTCTGAGACCACACGGTGGTCTCAGAGAACAATATTATCTGGCTGTAAATAAAACAACACAGAAGAAACTTGCCACAGATGTTCTCTAATCTGGGGGTGGACAAACCTCAGCGCTGGATTGTATTCAGTCTTCTTCCCTTATTGATCACCAGCTGCCTCAAACGACTTGATCAGTTTTTCCACTAGGTCCCAAATGCTAGAGCGGTGCTCATAGGTAAGATAACTAAATGCTCAGGCAACAAATGAATGATAAGGATGCCTTTGCAGCCATAAATCCAACCCTTTAATAAAACAGAGTTGTCCTTCAGGGACAGGGTTGCTATGCGCCTGCCTTTCCAATGCAGGGGAGTTTTCCCGCTTGCATCGGTGCTCATGGGGGACTTACTTTAGGATGACAGTTCTGCTTGGGTGGGAACTTGATCACTTGATTGAATCTTCCTGACTTGTCACATGAGTGACACCTTTGAGTGTCACAGCCAGTCCTTTTCCTTCCCAGTGAGAATCGTGTGGTGTGTGTGTGTGTGTGTGTGTGTGTGGCTGATGAACTAGTGTAGAGGAGGCTCTTGGTGGCTAAACCGGGCTCCTTGGGCGAGGAGCCGGTGGAGGACAGAGCAAGGCACAGGAGAGGAAGAGCCCTGTCTCCGACGCATCCAATCCATGATGACAAGTCAAAATGCAAAGCGAGCATTTAGTAAGCTGTTCAAAACCTGAGCTGTGTGGACTGGAGACCCAGCGGGAATGCTGTCGGGTGTGTGGAGCTAGCTTGGACACAGTGGTGAACACAGCTTCCCAAGTCCACATTCGGTGGTGGCCTGCAGGGGGCTTAAAATGGGCCACAGAGGGGAAACCAATTTGGGGAGATTGGCAAACGCTCAGATAGGGGCTTTCCCCAGCAGAGCTGATGGTTAGACATCCACCAGCACTTCCCTGGAGGGTGGCTCAGGGTAGGGGATTCTGTCTGGGGACAATGACACAGAGGCCTGGACCCCAGGCCTCTCCAAAGGTTAGGTGAGGGACCAGTAAAGACTAACAGGGAGCAGGTAGGTGCAGGGAGGGGGTGGGTGGAACACTCGTCCAGCACGTGCAAAGCCCTGCTTCATCCCCACTACCACATGCACACACTCACACACATGCATGCACAAGTGCACACACACACACACACACACACACTTAGCAAGGAGCAGCCAGAGCAGTGGGAGGAGAATTGAAGAGGAAGCCCCAGAAGGGGACAGTGGACTTTCAAATGCTGCTGGTAGTCAGGTGAGACAAGGATGGAAAGCACCTGATTACAGGGCTGTCACAAAGACTGTGACGCCTCCTCAGAGTTGCCTGGGTGACCCCAAACAGAGTGCGCAGGTGCTATGAGTCTGATTCTCGGTCAGGCGACGGAAGTAGCACCCTCATAGATAGGGCTCTCTCCTGCAAAAGGGTCAGTGGGATCCGGGAAGGAACACCGCCTCGGAGGGAGCCATAATTCATACTGGCAGTGACGGGTGCTCAAAACATGTTTCTGTCACCTGAGGTCAGCCCTGCACAGGGTGGCCGGACACCAGGGCCGGGTAACAGGGTGAAAGTCAAGGCAACTAAGGCAGCAGCGAATTGTCCACCCTGTTGCACCAAAAACACAGCCACGCCATCCTCATGCACCTTAAACCACAGTTGCAGAAATGGGGCAGCCACTGCCTGTTTAGAGTGCCCCCCAAAACTACAGTCATGAGGGGATAACAGGTAGATTTCAGTGTCTTGTGTTGCCTGTGGCAGAAGCCACGATCCACCCCTAGATCTTAGCTCTCCTAAGCTCTATGCACAGGAAAACCTGGGTCACTTTTGTTTGCTCTGACACGTGTGAGGCTCCATAGCACAGCTGAGTCCTGGGATAAATCCAGAGCGTGTAATTCCAGGGCAGGCCGCCCACAGCACATCCAGAACGGGCAGGTCCTGATTTGAACCTGGAATCTGAACTTCGACCTGTTCAGTGAAACCGACCTGAAAGAAACCAGGTCTTGATGTGAACTCCCATTTCACTGAATCTTTATGGGCCTTATAGAAGAAAATCCTGCTCTCTCCCATAAGGGAGAGCAGAGCACAGCAGCGGCCTCATGGCTGCGGGCAGATCCCAGTGCTGATCGAGTGTCCCCACAGCAAGAACGGTCCCCTCCCACCACACCCTCACCCCTGGTCCTGCAGGTGAGGCGGTGCCCCTGGGGTCTCACACAGTCAGTAAGGCACAGGTGGCAACCCCTCCACTGAGCCAGGCTGACCTCTGGAAGCTGGTCCCCACCCACCTGTGGAGGCTCTGGGGCTGATGTCTCTGCCACAGAGCCTGGCCCAGGGACTTCTCTCCGAGGGTGACAGCAGCAGCCTGGTGTGGCCAGGTCAGTCCATGTAGGGAGAGATGTAGGAATCACTGGTTCTGCTTCCAGCTCAGGGATGGTTCTCACCATGGTGTGCTCAGTTCTGAACGTTGTGTCCACCCAGAATTCAGGTGAACCTTCAGTCCCAGGTAATATGTGGGCAGCAGGCCTCTGCCCCTGTGAGGAGGGCCCTGCCCTGCAGAGACCTAGCCAGTCCCTCTCCACAGGACCTCACAGCAAGAAGAGCCCCCCTTGGACCTGAGAGTGAGCCCTGACCAGACACTAACGTGTCCCTGGGCTCCAGGACATGGAAAGAAATATCTCCTCATGCACAGCACTTTGTTACAGTGGCTAGAACTGAGACAGTCCACAAACAGGGAAAAGACTGTCTCAGCCTGCTGGGCCTCAGCTCTGATTTTCAAATGGAACTACTCTAAAACATCCTCTGGAAAGCAGGCCAAGGTGGCACTTGCCTGAGATCCCAGCTACTCTAGAGGCTGAGGCAGGAGGATCACAAGTTAGAGGCCAGCCCGGGTAACTTAAATGAGACTCTGCCTCAAAATAGAGTTGGTCATGTAGCTCAGTACTAGAACACTTGCCTAGAGGCTTTGGGTTCCATCCCTAGTACCAAAACAAAAATAAAAACAAACGCACAAGGGGCTTGCTGGTTTCAGGTCAGCAGTGCAGAACAGTGAGCTCACACTGGCCTGCTGGGTAGCAGGGCTTCCCAAAGCCCAGGGCCCTGCAAGCGGGAGCCAGGCCGTTCAGTGCCTCCTCTTGGGGACAACACCTGGGTCCTGTGGCGCTTAACCATGGCCACAGTGACCATCAGAGACCCCTCCACGGCTCTGTCCTGGTGGAATCCTGGGCCCGTGGTCCGTGTCCTCTGGACCGCGCTGGACCCGCAACCCCCAACAAAAGCAGCTTGGAGACCCTGCGGCTCTTGTCCTTACTTTGGCCTGGAGAGACCCGGACAGCATGTCTGAGATTAGGCCCCTCAGCATCACGGACCAGCAATGGGCTGCTTTCTGAGGTCCGTTTCCTCTTCTCACTGCATGGCTCCCTTGGGCAGGGGTGGCGAGCCTCCTGGAGCTTTCGACGCTGCAGTAGCCCACCGCGTGCAGCATGTCTGCCGTGGGCTCAGCCACGCTGCCCGGGGCCTGGCTCTGCAGCCCAGCTCTTCACTGGACCCCTCACTCTGCTCGTTCTGTACAGCGGGACCCGGTACTAGCACTAAAACTCAAATTCCTGTTGCTGCCAGGCAAGGAAACATAAACACAGGGCAACTAGGGAAAGGGCACTCTGCAAACAACTTCTGGCCAGTGTGGCCAGCGGCTGCACACCATTGCCACAGGGACACAGAGGCCGGTGTTTCTGAGCATCTAGGAGAGGTGAAAATTGGGGAAAATCCTATGCAATTTTCTTTTTATATTTAAGCAGGTGTGTGTGTGTGAACTAAAAAGTATTGTAAAAACGTCCCTATTTTTGCCAGATTTTTGGCGCGTGTCTGTAGTCCTAGCTATAGCTTCTCAGGAGGCTGAGGCAAGAGGGTCACAAGTTCGAGGCCAGTCTGGACAACTCAGTGAGACCTCAACTCAAAGCAAGGAGGGCTGGGGATACAGCTCAGCGATAGACACTTGCCTAACACGTGAAAGGCCCTATTTGAATTTCCAGAACCCCCAGCCCCCACACACAAATTCCCACATCTGTATGTGCTGGCAACTAACCCAGACTCAGAGAAAGCACTTCATCCTGCATGAAGCAGGCTACACGTGGCCCTCAAGATGCCAGTTTATAAATTGCACAAGAAAGTGAGGGCTGTCCCAGGTGTTTAGGCATGAGCTTCTTTAAAAGGAGACATCTCAACCAAAAAACTAACTTCAGAATAGATCTTCAGGGCTCCCCACTGGCACCTCATTCTGACTGCTATATCAGAATATTATTATTTTAAAAAAAAAACTCTTTGACAGGTCAAATGCAAAATGTAAAATATATTTACATAAATTGCATTCCTGCCCCCAGCTGCTGGGAAGGGGAAGGCAGCGCCTGCGCTCCTGAGGACAAAGCTGCATTTCCCAGCCAGCGGAGAGAGCCTGAGAAGCAGTGTCACCACGAGTCTAAGCGAGCTTGCCAGCGCCACCCGGCGCGCCCACCTCCTCCAACTGATGGCAGGTGTCCCCCTGTGACAGGGGACTGCATCGAAACAGCTCAACCAAGCAAACCGCTACCCTCCACCAGAGGGACGTGCTGCCGCCAACCCCCGTGTGCGGACCAGCAGCGTGGGGTCCTCCTGGGCAACAAGAGTCCTCAGGAGACCCAAGCGGCGGGCGTTCTTTACCATCAAGCTGGTTAGCTGCTGACAGCCGAACCTTCTCGCTCTAAATCACCTCTCTCGCCAGACACAGTTCTGGGCTTTCAGCCAAATATTTTGAGCAAGGCCTGGACTGGCTTCACCCTCCTTTTCTGATTAAAACTTTGGCTCTTCCTGCAGAAACTCTTCATCTTGCCATGACGTTAAGGCAGAAGGGTTCTCCAGCTGGGGGACAAGACAAGTCTGGCTTCCCGAATGTACCTTCTGAATATCAGCTCTCGCTTGTAGCCACCGTGGCAGAGATTTATCTCTTTAATTTTAACCCCAGAGTACCCTCCCTTCTGCCTCCTGCCAGAGAAGGCAGCCGTGAACTGACCACCATCTAGCACTCAGCCAAGGGCTTTCCCGGCACATCTGACACCAAAGGGAAAGGTTTGATGGCCACATTGCTTGTCCATTACATCCATCCCTTGATGCTGCGTATTTATTATATTAAACAGCACACATCAATACGCTGGGACCGCATGTTCCCAGCTCCCTGCTGAAATTGTGTAATGGTGCTGAGATTTAATTCATCTCCACAGAGGGCCAGTGTTCAGTGCGGAGCAGCACAGCCTAGGTCTGGGCCAGGGCCAGCGAGTGGGTGGGACTCTCTGGGGAGGTGTGGGGCGGCACTGACAGAGTGTACAGCCAGGCAAGGCGCGGGGCCCGCCCACGGCCAAGATCCCTGAGATCTTGCCACTGACAGCCACCAAGTCACAAGTCGGGAAGCGTTAGCTGCGGCTGGAGAGACTGCGAGTGAAACAAGTAGATGGAGACCAGAGAAATGAGCAGCAAAGGAGCGGCAGGGGAAGCGTCTGAGGTGCCACCTGGACCCTCACGTGAGAGCAGGTGCGTCCAGTCGTGGCCTCAGCCTGGGGCAGGGATGTGGTCAGTAAGGCAACGTCCGGCTCAGCAAGCTGCCCGAATGCGCCCGAGGTTTTCTTCCCCTTATGCTCCTTAGCATCCCTTACACATCTGCCACTCTGCTGGTCCCTTGTAGAACACAGTGACAAGTCTGTAACCCACGTGCACACCTTTTTTATCTTGGCTGCCAGGAAACTCAGAGTTTAAGTGGAGCCAACCTCAGCAACTCACTCACCTGGCAGCTTTTACATTTATCTCAGGCGTCAAGTTCACTTCATTTCTTTCTTCAGTTTTATGACACCCTCCGTTTCCTGCCCAGGAGAGTCGTGCACATACATGTGTGCTCCCGCCCAGCATCAGGAGTGTTAGCTTCCATGAGGGAAGCAGCAACCAACACAATGAGAACACAGTCAACTGAGAGTGAAAAGAATCAAACAAACTGTGCCGCTCTGGTCTCAGAAAGCCGATCACCTCTCCAGTGTGTGCAGGCTCCTCCCAGGGGGAAGGGTGCTGCAGGACAGGCACGGGGCCTCTCCTGTGCTGGGTGCATGGGTCCCCGCAGAGCACTGAGCTGAAGGGAGACCCTAGGTAAGGAGGCAGAGGAGGAATCTGGGGACAGTGCACTCCGGGTGCGGGAGGGAAGCCGGAGGAGAGCGGCCGGGCTTTCCAGTTCCCACTGGGATGCTGGGAGCCTCCTCCCCGTCCTGTTCACTCAGCACTGGCTTTTCTCTTCCTTTTGAAACTTTGCTGCCGGTGTGCTGGACTGTCCACTATCACATGCGCAAACAACAATCGTACCCTGGGAAAGTTTTGTGGCTGCCCGGCTGGGTCGGGGCCAGGAGTAGGAGGAGAACCAAGCGCCGGGCTTTAGAAAGCCACAGCGTCCACGTAGCAGTTCCAGGGTGATTGTTCCGCATCGGGGGCACCGCTGGCTCAGAACCCCTCTTGGTTTTGCTTTTGTTTGATTTTCATGAATCACCTATCACAGGAGCCCAGTATCTGATCTTGCTTGTTCAGAGAAAGAAAGAGGGAACCAAAGCTGTGGGACAAAGGGTCTTCTACCCAGGTTCATGTTCACTCCGGGAAAGGCTAAGCACCCCCCAGCGAGGCCTGGCCCAGTGGGTGCCGAGAATGTCCCACCTAGAGATGTGATGCTTTGCTTGGCGCCTTGGTGAGAGTCCAGTGAGAAAGATGCAGCTTCCTGGCCAAGGAGCTTCACTTCCAGCCCAGACAGAGCCGCCAGGCTTGACCAGTGTCGGACCATGTTTCCCACCCTCCTTCCAGCCTGCGCAGGGGTGGTCCCTGGGAGGCGGGAAGAAGTAGTTCACTCACTGGGCAGCAGGACACCAGCCAGGCAGGGAACGCGGACAGGAGAGAGCGCCTCCCTCCCTCCCTCCCAGGGGCTTTTCAGACCCTCTTCCAGGCTGCACATCTGCTCTGACACAGTCCCCTTGAGCCCTGCAAGAAGATGGCCAGGTCTAGCCTCATGTGCAGGGAACTGACAGTCGCCCTGAAGCCCCTCCTCTGTAGACAAAACCTCTCAGGGCACCGGAAGAGCCCTACTGTGCACAGTGTGACCTGCGCTCCATTCCACTTGGATCCCCAGACCCGCCCTGAGAGGCTGGTGTGACTCTCCATATGGAAGGAGAAAAGGACAGAGAGAGACAACCTGCCAGGATTACGTGACCCGTGGTGGCAGGTCCTGGGCTTGAGTCCAGCAGTCTGAATCCAGAGAACTCTCCAGAGGGAAGCAGGTTGAGGGCAGAACTGGGTGGGTCCCCGGGGCCCACGCTGCAGAGACAGATGTCCTTTAGAGAGGATGACTGACAGCCGAGGGCCGAGTCAGCCCAGGAAAACACAGATGCCCACTCGTGTCTGAATTTCAGATCGACGCAGGCGGGCTTTCCCGTGTGAGGACACCCTTACATGTCTGTCTGACAGTCAAAGGTGACGGGCTGAGCTGAATTTTACCTTGAAACACTGACCACAGGGCAGCCTCCTGTCCTCCGTCTCTGTTTTCTCTTCCCCTCATATCAAACGTGCCATCTCTCTGATTTTTTTCGGTTTCTCGTCCCACATCCATCCCTAGAACTTCTAAGCTCGACTTTTCCACACATTCTTTTGTGTGGCTTGTTTGGGGTATCTCATTGTTACTGTGGCTATCATGTTTTTGCAGTACTGGGCATCAAACCCAGTGCCTCACAGATGCTGTTTCTAAACCCTATAAACCCTTGCTTCGAGGTCAGTTGTGAGCAGGTCACAGGATCACACACCTGCTGTTCCAGCACTCTGGGAGGCTGAGGCAGGAGCATTACAAGTTTAAGCCTGATACTGAGCAACTTAATTATTGTCTCAAAATTAAAAAAAAAGTCTGGGGATGTAGCTCAGTGCATTCAATTGCTAATACCAAAATGAATGAATGAATGAATGAATGAATGAATGAATGAATGAATGAAAATTAAGTAAATAAAATTAGTTGTGGCTGGGGCATAACTCAGTAGAATACTCACATATCATGTAAGAGATGTTAGGTTCACTTTTCAGCACCAGAAAAAACAAGAAGAGGAAGAAGAAGGAGAAGGAGGAGGAGGAGGAAGAGAAGGAGAAGGAGAAGGAGGAGAAGGAGAAGGAGGAGGAGAAAGAGAAGGAGAAGGAGGAGAAGGAGAAGGAGAAAGAAGGAGGAGAAGGAGAAGGAGCGAGTCCTGTATCAATCAGTTTTACCAGTGTTTGAGTGCCCATGACATGCCAGGCTTGTGCATTCAGAGGACTCACAGTGGTGGCCTTTGTGTGCCACATGTTGGGGTCCGCACTGTCAGCTCCAGGGACCCCACCGCCCCCTGCAGGAGCAGAGGCCACCTCAGTGAAGATGGGGGCAGGACGTGCCGCAGAGAGGCTGGGGAGACTCAGAACACCTCCCCGTCTGCTCGGAGGACCATGCTGCTAAGAGACTGCTTCCGCTTCCTGACTTCACTGAGGAAGAGAGTTTCTTAGATGGAAAGAATGAGTTACTGAAAATCCTTGCTTAGGCGTCACAGTGAGCAGAGCTTCCTCAGAGCTCCTGAGGAAGCCACCCAGGATCTGGTCATGCGCAGATTAGGTGCAGTTCTAGCAAGGCCACAGGCTGGCCTCGTGCCAGGGCCCGAGGAGACAGTCCATGGGACCACTCTGCTAAATCTGGTTCTGTCGTCTCCGTACCATCTTCACTGTGACTCAGCCGTGCAAACACCAGGCAAGACCACTCGTGACTGTGTGACCCCTCAGTGAGGAATGAACTCCCAAAGTGCAGGGAGAGACTCAGCACCTTGAGATTTCTAAACTGTGCACCTTCCTTGCGTACTCTGAACACTTAGGACTAGAATCCACTCGGCAGCGGTCTCTCCCACTGATACGCCAACAAGGTCAGCCAGTCCCGCAGCTGAGGATGCGGCTCCGTGGCGGTGGGGTGTTTGCCCAGCATGTGCAACACTCAGGGTTCCATCTCCAGCACAACAAAGCATCCGTCCGCTGCAAGAGGTTGACACATGCAAATGCACAAATCCTGCAGACCTAACAGGGCTGAGCTTACAGACATCCGTGGCCCTTGCATGACCCAGCAGGACCCACTCTGGGTTGTGCATAGCCCTGGAGATGCCTTTCCCAGGATTCAGAGGCACATCACAGCCAGCAGACATGAAGGAGATCTTTTTCATTTCTGTCTCTGTTTTGCATAAATATTAAATAAGTAGGTCTGAGACACTACCTTTGCCTACTGTGCAAATAGGTTTGCTTTTTTAATTATTTCTTACCCTATCTTGGATGTGCTTGTTTCTTCTAGATTGTTTTTAAAAAGACAAACAACATGTTCGCTTTCAGCCTTGGATGGTGTGGGATGCTCCTGCCTCGGAGTGATGTAATTTTTTTTCTCTTCCCTTACAGCTGTGACCTAGTTAGTTCTAGGTGGAAGTGAGCTCCGAAATTTTTAGGCTTTGGGGCTTTGCTTAGGAATCTTAGTCAGTAAAATCGTTCCTTGATAACAGGAAGCCCAGTTCCGTGAGCAGCAACGTTTGTGCTCTGTGTGCATGAGAAGACCAAGTGTGTCACCCACAGTGTCCTCATGGCTGAGGAGGACGAGAGAGAGACAGATGAATAAATGACCCAAGGATGAGTCACTCATGTCTACAACAGGAGTCCAATATTCTTTGTCATCTACAGATTGTAATCTCTGAATGTCCTGGTTTCTGGTCCACAAAGACAAAGGGACAAGTGACTCAGGGTGGGAAATCTCGGGTGCCAAAACCTCACATCGCTGGAAAGCCAATTTAATGTAGAAACAAACGTCAGTACTTACACTTGTGCTTCTCACAATAAGTGGGATTTATGGTGGGAGGAAAATATATATATATATATATATATATATATATATATATATATATATTCCCTTTAGCAAAATGTTTCTAACTGTTTAGTGAGGGGCAGGGCAGGAAAAAGTTGAGTGGCAGGTCCTTGCATGTGACTTCTCCATTGTGCCAATGGACAAAGGGATGCTTACTGGCCGGTCTTGTGGCTAGCCACCCTGCAGGAGCATCCACGCACAACAGTGCAGAGGTAGAAGAGTGATCTTTGTAGCTCTGTCCAGGAATGCGGTCATATGCAGTCCATACAGTGATGGACACTGATCACGTCTGCCTCTCTCAGTCACCGAAATCCAAGGACCCACGAGTGGGGTCGGCTCAGACCTGTGCTGCTCAGTGCACAGTCCTAGTCCAGCATGCCAGTCTCACCAGAAAGCTTGTTCAGAATGCAAAATCTCATAACCTGCGTGGGTCCGCCGAGTCACAAACAGGGGTGAGCCCAGACCTGCGCTTTGCATGCCATCCCAGACATTCTGGTGCAGGCTGAGGTGTGACAGGCACTGGTCCAGGCGTTGGACCACTAGCAGGAGAAACTCATGTCCCAGTCACAGAAACTTTACAGCTCCGGAGGTCTGTGACAGGGGCTCTTTCCTGCAGTTCTAAATTAGATCCTAGGGTGCTTCTTAAAGTCAGGAGCCTGGGAGTAGCGCACAAGTGACGCTGATGTGCACCTAGGGCCGCTAACTCAGCCGGAACACCTATGCCTGGAGAAGGGCTTGCAGTCCACTGGGCCTGCTGCACAGCAAAGAGCCCATAGCCACCGGGGCCTCCAGTGATTGATGGGGCCGTGGGGTGGGAGAGGCTTCATCTGGAGCCAGCTGGTGATGTCCGGCCGGCCCCACCTGTGCAGCCCTCCCCGCTGCCGCGTGGACACAGCTCCGGGGCAGCCCTGGTCAGGCCTGGCAGAGCTCCACCTGACAGGCTGCCAGCTCTGAAGCCGGGGACCCCCTGGCTGGGTTGCAGTCACATTTTCCTGAGCTCAGGCCACACCAGCAGGTCCAGGTCTGCTCTCTGCTTTCCACAGCAATGGAGCCAACCTAACCCACTTTACCCTTCACGTCTGGTCTCCCTGCCGCGTCCCAACCCCAGTGTACCCCTGGCTTCATGGGTCCTGATGCCCCACCCAAGCTGCAGCCCACTCCCTGGTATCTGCCTTGTTCAAGTCCCATGAGGGGAGCTGCAGCTGAACCCCGTGTGTCCTGGGCCACGTGCTCAGAGGCACCCACCCCAACCCGGCCTTGGTGCAGGAACCCACTGACCTCACGCCAGTGCTCGTGGGTCTAGAAGAGCAAGGCGGCAGCATGAGACCTTGGACTTCCCCTTGCTGGTCACTAGTGAGAATCTGGTGCCAACCGAGGGACAGAGAGGCCACTGCTCCTAGTTTATTAAGCGACACATTTTATAGGTAAATGGATGTGACTTGAGACCTTACTCATAAGTGAAATAAACCAGACTCATGTGTAAACACCATATTGTCTCCCTAGTATAAGAAACTGAGAGAGCAAATAAGTTCCAAAATCTGTAATAAATATTGTGAAAGGATAAGAAACTGCTCAACAGGCAAAAATAACTGGGATGGGGAAAGGAGGAGAGAAGGAAGGAGAAAGTTATACAATTGTGTGTGGGTCTGTGTGTCTGTGTGTGTCTGTGTGGGTCTGTGTGTGTGTGTCTGTGTGGGTCTGTGTGTCCATGTGTGTCTGTGTGTGTGTGTCTGTGTGTGTCTGTGTGTCTGTATGTGTCTGTGTGCCTGTGTGTGTCTGTGTGTGTGTGTCTGTCTATGTGTGTGTGTGTGTGTGTCTGTCTGTGTCTCTATGTGTCTGTGTGGTTCTGTG